>JANVCQ010000001.1:20377460-20392268 GCA_025531925.1 Erythroxylum plowmanianum
CTTCTGCGGCCGCTTACTTGTGGCGAACTGGTTGAGGAATAGCGACTTAAAATCTTCAAAACAAGTGATGCAGCACGAAGGTAAACTGTTGAACCATCGCCGGGCTCCTTCTTGAAAAGCTGTGCAGAAAGCCTTACATTGAATGGCATCAGGGATGCAATGCAGGTTCATCATCGACTGAAAGTATTGAAGATAGTCAAGGGGATCGGTCTTTTCGTTATAATTTTCAGGCATTGGAATCTTAGTACTGATCGCTGGAAGGCTATCCAGGATCTCCTGAATGAAGGGAGAGCTGTATTGTGTTGATGGCTGATCTGGACGGGAATTCATGGCCATGTTGATTCGGTCGTCCATGATTTTCCAAGAATTTCAGTAGAATGGTGATCGGCTATCATACCCATCTACCGAGCGGGGGCTTGCTGCTGTTCTATCTGAGATTGTAAGATTTGGCGAATCAATAGATCGACCGCTTCCTCTATTTGTCTTTGGGTAAGTGAGATTTGTTGTGGCGTAGGAGAGTTTGTGTTTAGGGGGTGTTGGATGTGAGGGTGTGAATTGTTCCCGGCGTTATCCTCCAGGTCTACACTCTGTTCTTCTTGATCTCGGTTTTGGGGTGGTTGGTCGTTCGGATGTGAAGATTGCGTTTAGTTATTTGGGTTTAACGGGGGTAGCTCGTCTGTGTTAGGGTTATGGGTGATAGGTGGAGGATGGATCTGGAGATCATGATGCGCCGGTGGAAAGACGGCGGTAGTTAATTGCAAACCCATTCATTGCAGTGTGAGTGCCGTGACGGCGGCTACATCCGGGTTTGTTGCTGCCGCCTGACTTATCGGTGTGCTTCTAGACTTGGTGCTCTGATGTCCGGCTCCACGGTGGGCACCAACTGGTTCAGTCTGATTTTGCTGAGGCTGGGTGCCGTTGTTTGGATCCATGATCTCGATTAGCTTGGACTAGGAGATACCTGCAAAGACAATAAAGGCACACCGGGGGGTTGATCGTTGGCTTGCCCCTCCGATGCTTAAGTCAGTTATTTGCCGTAAGTTTTCTAACTAATAACGAAGGTTATCAGGGTTAATAGAGTCGTACCTGCATCGTGAGGAGATAATGAACTTTATATGGTAAATACCTGACGTGTTTAATTTAACCTCTCTGTCGTGTTTAACTCAATATCATGGGAATGGGCCGATCGACTCACACTTCATTCTAGAGTTGGACCTGGGCCTAACACGACCGACCCAACCAAATTCCCTCCTATGATAAATTAGGAAAACAAACAAGGGAAAGAAAATCTCATTTCTCTTCCATTCTTTTCTTCTCTTTTCTCTTCAATATTTCCTTTCCTTTCTCCTGTGCAAATAAGGATCCAAACAATTCGTTTAAGATGTAAAAAATAGAGGACGTGTTTGTAATATACGGAATTAGGTGGGGCGAGACCCTCGTCCCGCACGAGAATCATGCTATGCTGACGACTAGTAGGGATCTCCTGGATGGAGACATACGTATCAAACTCAAAGTCATAACTTTTAGCACCACAGAGACTGGAGTCTGCATTGTCTGTCTTTTTGGTCTATACTGTATTGTAAGCAACTATTCTATTTTCTTCGATCAAAGAAAGAAAACCAGTGCTTTCTACTGCTACTACTATTGATCATGGTCATGGTCATAGTCATGGATTCAAGTCTTCTGTCTGTGTCTGAAAAAAACATCTGATGATTAGTCACTGATTTTTTTTATGATGTAATATAATTACGTATATAGCACAAAACAGAATACCATCTCCCACTCGCTAGCTCAGGCGAGTGCAAGTTACACCCGGCGGGAAACTGGCAATTTCGGGAAAATCCCTCTTCCTCCCTCCACCTCCCTCCAAAACACCCTAATCCAAATTGTTCCTCCTATCCCTTTAAACCCTAACCCTAAACCTAATACCCAATCCCTTTTGGTGCTTTCAAGTTTCTCAAATTTATCAATAATTCTCACATCACATTGTGAAGGTGGGGAGTGAGAGAGCAAAAGGAAGCAACAGTCTTTTGTTCTCTCCTCTGCCAATAATTAATAATTTCCCTTTTTTTCCATGGCATTTATTCACCTCCACAACAACAAAACCCTAGAAGCACGAGAAGTGAAAGTGGACGGAGACGGTGACATTAACATCGACGGCAATCGGGCGGGGACTCCGGTTAAGTACGTGTCTCTGGACCGAGTCTACTCGGCGGCGTCTCGCTGCGTGAGCGCCGTTGGATCGTCAAACGTCATGTCGAAGAAGGTTAAAGCTAGGAAGCTCGTCGTTCACGACGATCCGTGCTCGATTAAACCGCCCGTTCTTCACGTCTACTCTCGCCGGAGCAAAAGACGCCGAGATTGCAATCGAAGTTTGTCCTTCTTTGAGTCTTTGGTTGCGCGCTCTGTGAAGATTGAAAGTATCGACTTGGAAGAATCGATTGAGCGTGAGGTGAAGAAGAAGGAGAAAAGGACGAGGATTGGGTGTACTGAGTTGAAAAAATTGGAGGTCGATTCCACTGTTTTGATGGATTCCGATAGGCGGCGTTTGAGGGATTGTAGAATTCACAATGTGAATATCAATTCTAGTGATAATAATAAAAATAAAAAGCGTGGGAATTTTTCGAGGAAGAAAGTTTTGCCTACTTCTAAAAGATGGGTCAGGTGGGGTTCCTGTTGTCATTTGTCTTCTAATTGTGCACTCTTTGCTTGTATTTGGCTGGATTAAGGAGTACTGAAATTGTAGTTGAAACTGCATTTTGTATGTAAGGTGGGAAATTATCGATTGAGAAGTAAGTATATTGGGTTGAATGGGCGATATTGCTTGGAAACCTGAATCACAGTCGATATAGAATTGAAATGAAAGTAGCTAGCATTCAAGCAAGTTCAGTACAAGTGCTTATTACTTTGCAAGAGCAGCAAACAGTTTTCGCTTGTATATTGTTTTATTTCATTGGCTTTATCAGCCACCAAAAGAGGCCATTCAATATCTCTGTGTGTCTACAGCTTTTACCTTTTTGTTATTCACGGATGTGACTTTTGACTTTCATAGGTTGAGGTTTGATGGCGCTGATCCTGAAACGTTTGTTGGGTTACCGTGCAAGGTAAGAACTTGCATCATATGCTCATATTTTCATATTAATCATTTTGCGAGGGTACTTCTAATTACAGTGCAAGGTAAAAACCTATGGCAACATTTGTTGGTCTAGACTTTTCTTTTGCTCCATAATTAAGCTGCATATGCCCAGGTTTATTGGCCATTGGATGCTGCTTGGTATTCTGGACGAGTTGCTCATTACTGTTTGGAGACCAAACAACACCATGTACGAATTCACATGCCAACTTATTTCTCCTTGATAATTTTGGATTGCTAAAACCGTTAAAATATTAGTAGCATATGCCTGACCTTAAGTAAAACATAATTCAGGTCAAATATGAAGATGGTGATGAGGAGGATCTTGGTCTTTTAGATGAAAAAATAAAATTTTTCCTCTCTCATGAGGAGATGGTGAATCTGAACCTGAAATTCAACATGACATGTACTGATGCTGATAGCTACAATTATGATGAGATGGTTGCATTAGCTGCTAGCTTGGATGACTGCCAAGATCTGGTGCCTGGCGATATCATATGGGCAAAACTCACTGGTTTTGATCAAAATCTTTCTTACTATTTAAAACTTTTGAATCTTTCTTCTCTTTGCCGGTGCATGTACTTGAGTGATTTTTACCTTTCTCTGTTAATATTTTTTTAATTTAAAAGTCAGAGCCAATGTGTAAGAGGAAAGAAATAAGAAATAGAGGTGAAAATAATAAGTCTGGGTGGTAAGCATTTGCAGAAGTTCAGGGTTCTATCAATGCCTTTATTGTCCATCAGTTAGTGAAGTAAGTGGTGTAGAAAAATAACTCTGTTCTATACTTGATCTTGTTCTTGGAGATTTCTGTTGTACGTGGAATGTTCTAATGCCATGAACAGTAGTTAGCTGAGTATTAATTCCAATGCCAACATGGAGCTTCGCAACTCAACACACAATATCTAGCATGTGACTGGAAATTTACTGTTTGGATATAAAAGAATGTGAACCAGTTATTGGATCTTGATTGAGCTGATTTGAGAATCTGGTTAATGATTATATTTACTGGTTCCTTTTCCAGGTTAGATTAGTTTTTCAAACTTGGTGAGATCATTTCTGTGACATTCTCTATTTGCCACTCTCTTAGTTGCCTTTTCAAAGAACTAAGATTTCAATACTGACTAGATTCCTTTTTTTTTTTGGTAAGAGACTATATTCCTTTTTTATTTCATAGGAACTATATCTTCTTATATTATGGTGCAGGTCATGCAATGTGGCCAGCTATTATTGTAGATGAAGCCCTTATTTCTGATCGGAAGGGTTTAAACAGATTTAGTGGAGGAAGATCAGTACTTGTACAATTTTTCGGTACCCATGATTTTGCAAGGTCTGTGATACACTTGGGTTTTGGGGATTTATCGTGTGGGGTTGATCACTGCCTTATCTAGCAGATGGTTAAGACACATGCCTTTGTTGGAGTCTGAAATACTTGTAATCTTTTCAGAGTAAAACCAAAGCAGATAATTTCTTTTCTCAAAGGCCTTCTTTCTTGTTTCCACCATAAGTGCAAGAAGCCTCAATTTGCTCAAAGCTTGGACGAAGCAAAAATGTAATGTTTTTTACAATAGCCTGTTACTTCCTTTTTACTTTATCTTTGTTTTAATTTAGATGCTAATCTGGCATTTCACAGTAAATCTTTGATTATATCTTGTGAAATTTATCCAACTTTTCTTTTTCTCTTCTTCACAACTTATGTCTCAATAAATCTGGCTAATCATATTCTCCTGGTACAAATATCAGACTTTGATTGATAAATAAAAGGAAATTATGTTTGAAACACATCATAGTGCATGCAGCCTATAAGCTAGGTTTATCAAGTTAAATTTGTGTGAAATGCCATATTAAAGATTGGTAATTTTAGATCCAGAGTATTGTATTATCCATAATTTTAAGGTGCAAAGCATCCAGTATCTGTTACATCTCAAGAGGTTAAAGGTTCTTTATCAATGCTGATGGTTTCTAATAAGTCTGCATATTCCATCTTTTAGCTTGTCTACTTTAACGTAAGTTATAAACACTATTACCAGTGAAAATAAGCAGTAGAACAGACAGGCAGGGAGAGAAAATTAAATGGACACTTTTCCAAATGTTGAAAACATAGGTGGCTGCTGTAAGAGGTCTGAAGAACAATGCCAAACACCATGGTGAAGGCCAGCTTTGACTATGAACTATCATCTGTTCCCATATTATTGTCAGGCAGATATAAAAATCCCAACAGTTTTACTGCTGCAGACCTTTTTTGTGATATAAAAATCCCAACAGTTTTACTGCTGCAAGCCTTTTTTGTTTTTCTAACTCTGCCTCTCTATTTCCCTTTTAAAAGCACTAGAAGAATTCCCTTCAGGTGGACAACTTGTACTTGTCAAATTGAATATGAAATACTATGCTAATTGGGCATATTGGATGTAGTCGATAGCTCAAAGGATCACACTGCGAATGATTTGTTTGATGAAATGGATGCCCTTTATGTGTTTACATCTTTATAGAATAGCATCTATTAATTTTGTTTATCTGGATTTGGCTTTCGTGCTATAATAAGTGCTTTTAATCCATTGAGCTAATATGTCAAAAAGTTTGTGTTGGTTATGGCTAGGGATTGCTAGATTCTATGATTACTTTTAATTTGCTCAAGCTTTGAGATTTGATGGTTTTTAAAAGTAGGCAAAAGCTTTCTTCAAGTTGATGGACTTCAAACTAAGTATGACACAAGTGTTTTATTTGTGTTTATTTCGTCTCATCTAAACCTGAAGTTTCACTGGTTACATATTGATATGTAAAATTGCTTTTCTTTTTTGTTTTTATTGAAGATGCCTCGCTGAATATGTTTCAGTCTCCTTTTAAGCTTTCCAAATGAACAAATTTTGGGTTTTTAGCAGGTATCTGAGTGAACAAAAACTTCCAAAAAGAATGCTACAATTGCAAAATGGCAAGAATGCTGATAGTTCTGAGACTCTGGGTAGTGAGGACGAAGGGAGTACAGATTCTGGTGGAGATTGTTATAAAGATGAAGGAATTCAAAAGATATTGGGAGGCCTTAGTACCTCTCCTTATGTTATTGGGGATTTGCAAATATTAAGCCTTGGTAATTTTGAGCATTTATTCTGAAACACTGTTCAAAGTTCCCCATGCATTTTATCTCAACTTAACTGTCATCCTTAAGATATTCATAATCAACCAATGCTTCAATGTCATCCTTAAGATATTCATAATCAACCAATTCTTCAAGTTTCTACTATTTCAAGACATCCAAGTACTTATTACTGTATTTTCTCCCACTTGTTATTATTACTCAGATTAATTGACTTATAAATTAAAATAGTACCCTTTTAACTTTTACTTTTATTCCCTCCTTTTTGTTTGAAATGTCTATAAGTCATCACTCTTAATCCATAACGAGCTTTGGAAACTTTTCATTTACTATAAACTAGCAAACTTTATTGGAAATTTTAATAAATTGGTACTTATAATAATCACTGAACCTTTTTTAACAGGAAGGATTGTCAAGGACTCGGAATATTTTCAGGATGATAGATTTATCTGGCCTGAAGGATATACTGCTTTGAGGAAATTCAAGTCAATAGCAGGTGAATACTGTGGGAATTTTTCTGTAGTAACTTCAAATTCTTTTCTCAACTTGCTCTTTGTTTTGAGGTGTTATACTTTTCCCTTTTAAATTATTTTTATTTTTAATTGATATTACATGACATTTTCTCTCAAATTTGAGTATTTCAGATCCAAACATTTGTACAGTATATAAGATGGAAGTGTTGAGAGATGCAGAGTCAAAGATTCGGCCTTTATTTAGAGTGACATTGGATAATGGAGAACAGGTAAGGTTGATAAAATAAATCCTAATTCTATAAACATGCTGATGACCCTTTTGCAATTTATTTGTTGTAAATTTCTTGCCATTTTAGCTAGGATTTTTTTTGCAGCAATCAGATAATGCACTCCATGCATTAAAAGACCATCATATGCACTCTCTTTTTCCTCCTTTTTGTCTGTCACTCTCACCCACTCTTTGTCTCTGTGTGTCTCTGCTTGTGTTTGGGACTCCATATCTCTTTGATGTCAGTAGAACTGACAGTAAAGCATGTTGTGGTAGAACCCTTTGAAATTCAGTTTTTAATTATTTGCTATGGACACAATTTTGTTTGTTCAGATCAATGAAAGAGGGAAACTTTACATTTTCACGTACTATATGCATATCTTAGTGTTGATTTGCATTTTTTACTTTCTATATTTGGTCACAAGATCTATATGTATCTAAGATAACCATGGTTTAAGGTGTCAGCTTTTCTATCCAATGATGAACAGTGATCTCACAGTTAAGTGCTTTCTTTTTGTAACTAACAAGAGTTCTATTGATCAAGTCTACCGAGCTAAGCAGTGAGCATTTAGGGGTTCAGGATTTACTTACGCTTGTTTGTTTTCTTTTGATGGATTTTCTGTGACCTTTTAATTGCTCTTGAATTACATGCCTCTTAGCACTCAAAGATAAGATCTAATTGGCATCACACATCTTACTATTGCACGCATCATTTCTTCGCTTATGATTTGCTAAACCTTTATAGTTATCTTCTTTTTCTTCAGATTAAAGGATCTACTCCATCTGCTTGCTGGAACAAAATATACAAAAGAATGAAAAAGCTGCAAAATGGTACTTCCAACAGCATCAATGCTGAAAATGGGGTGGAAAGCGTCTACGAATTGGGTTCTGACATGTTTGGTTTCTCCAATCCTCAAGTAATGAAACTAATAAAGGTACAAGGATTTTCTTTTCCCTGAAACTCCTTACCAAAAATCTTAGGTTAAATAAATGACTCTTGATATTAAAGTATACTCATGAACTTATATGCTGAATATACAGTTGGTAAATGAGCATTTGACATGCATATTAAGAAGACAAGCACTTTTTGATTGGCAGCGACATGGAACTTTTGAAACTTAATGACTTTGCTCACCAATTTACTCTAGAGGGTTAACTTTCTTCTGCTTCCAGTCGAAATGTCCTGTCATTTCTAGTTGTTCTTTTCTCTCTGATTGTGTTATTAACTCTGATGGTAAAAGAAAATATTTAAAATTTAAATGCAAATAACTATTGTTTCTTTTTTTGACGTTCTTAGGGTGACTTTTATTTTCTGCTTGTAGAAGTTTGACAATCATTTGTATTTGTTATGGAGATGTGTACATTGATGGTCCCTGCTTAGATTGTATATTGATTCCCTATGATGTTAACAGGGGTTGTTGAAATCCAGACTATCGTCCAAGTTATCCATGTGCAATTCTACCTCTGATATATATCAGAACTTGCCAGTTGGCTATCGACCTGTTCGTGTAAATTGGAAAGATCTTGATAAGTGCAATGTCTGCCACATGGATGAGGTGCAAGAGAATCTTCTATCTTTAATTGCTGTAGCTCTAACTCCTTTAATTTTTATTTGGCCTATCTTTCTCTTTGCATCTCCTTGTCTTCAATTTATTGTTTGAGGGCTGATGTTTTGTCTCTAACCTAATAGTGCTTTCAATTTTTTTTATGTGTGGAGGCTCTAATTGTGGTTCTTTGTTTCCAGGAATATGAAAACAATTTGTTTCTGCAGTGTGAGAAATGCAGAATGATGGTAAAACCTTGTATACTGGTTCTGCTGGTTTCTGCACTATAACTTTTTGTAAAACCTTGTATACTGGTTCTGCTGGTTTCTGCACTATAACTTTTTCCATCTGATAAGCGGTTTGAGATATGATACATAGATCCTATTATTTTTTTACTCTTCGTCAATTTAATTCCTTTAATGGTTTTTCTTGAAAAGTTCCTTTTTTCATTTCTTGTGAAAAGTTTTATTACTTTTCATTTTAATCTTCTAGTTAATTCATATATTTCATAGGAGTAATGTTTACTCAGGTCCATGCCAGATGCTATGGGGAATTAGAACCTGTTGATGGTGTCCTGTGGCTATGCAATTTATGCCGACCAGGGGCTCCTGAGTCTCCTCCGCCCTGCTGCCTTTGTCCTGTAACTGGTAATGTATTGTTATCCATCTTTGTCCCCTGTAAGGCTATGGATCATATGTAGCTCAAAATTTAGATTTACTTTTTCCAGGTGGTGCTATGAAGCCAACTACTGATGGTCGCTGGGCTCATCTGGCTTGTGCAATATGGATACCTGGTTTGTATCTGTAATATGCATGCATTAATTTATTTGTCTGTTGTATTAGATTATGTGGTCTCACTTTATGCATTTCAGAAACTTGTTTATTTGATGTCAAGAGAATGGAGCCCATTGATGGCTTCAATAGGATCAATAAGGTAAGAAGGATGGTTAACTTGAACTTTTATGCTTTATAATCCTACCACCTCTGCGGATAAGCAATTTATTTAATTATTATAATCATTTGTTTATTTTGTGGGTGATATTGAGAACATTTCATTTGTTGAACTTGCTAGCTGTAATCTTGTACTGATGCAGAAATTTGATCTTTAAATTTCTACTACTAAATTCCCTTTAGTTGGACAATCATGATTGTTTACAATCTGCAACCAAATTTTTTGGTTCAAAACCAGGATCGTTGGAAGCTCTTATGCAGCATCTGTGGTGTAGCTTATGGAGCTTGCATCCAAGTAAGATTGTTATCTTAAGATACCAAATAACTGCTATGCTTGTATATTTCAGACTGTCAGTTGAGTGTAATGTTGTCATGCAACTGGACCTGTTAAACGTAAGTCTCCGATGTCATTGCATGACTCTTGTTAGCTTAATGCAAAAATTCAAATTCAAATTCCTGATAAAGATTTTGTATTCAACTGGGGCAAAGTTTAAATTGCTTTTGAACTTCTTTTGTTTCGTTGCGATGCTTTCTAGAAGTCCAATTTGCAAGAATTGCACCTCATAAAAGATTAGAGATGAGAAACAAACCAACAGCTTTGTTTGTTGTTTGCTACCTTTCTAGACATTTATCAGGTCTTTATGGGCAATAATTTACATAACAGGGGGAAAAAAGGGGGAGTTAAAAAAACGTTGGCTGATATTTGATGAGGTTAATAAGTCACCTCATCTCTATATTTGAGGAGGGTACTAACTTTGTGAAGTTAAACTCTTTTTTTTTCCTTATCTTTTCCAAATTTCTTTGTCTGACAACTTAAATTGTCTTGGCGACTTTTAGTGTACCAGCTTTTTGAAGTTCTTTTTCCTTCTCTTTTCTAAATTTCTTTATCTGATAAGTTAATTGTTATCTCGGCAACTTACGTTGCTCCCTCTTTAGTGGAGAAAGTGAGACAAAGTACACAAAAGCAACAAAACAGTCCATACTGCTTGGTTGGCATATTCAATCGTCCTTCTGCTCTCTTGTTCTCTCTGTAATCTACACATGCATTTAGTAATATTTGAATTTTAACTCTGTTGAAATCTTACCTGTAGTGCTCAAATAATAATTGCCGGGTAGCATATCATCCTCTCTGCGCACGTGCTGCTGGACTTTGCGTTGAGGTATTCTTTTCCTTTGTTAGAATTATTAAGGATGCTTGATTAGTTTGTTCATTTATTTAAACTTCAAATGAATGCTGTAGTTGGTAACAAAATATGCTTATATAACAGCTTGAGGATGAGGACAGACTACATCTCCTTTCTCTTGATGATGATGAAGATCACCACTGTATCCGGTTACTTTCCTTCTGTAAGAGGCACAAACAACCATCTAATGAGAGGCCAGTCATTGATGAAAGGATTAGTAGAATTGCTCGTTGCTGTTCTGATTATGTACCTCCTTCTAATCCATCTGGCTGTGCTCGTACTGGTATGCCTTTTAAGCTTCTTCTTTGGTTTCAAGTATATTAGATGCTTGCTTGCAATGATGCAGTATGGTATCTCATGTGTATGTATTCTTTCACTCTGTAAGAGTTGATTCAAGGTTTTGTGTTATGGTAGTTTTGTTTTCAAGAACCACCGAGTAATATTTTCCACGTAGCACTCCGTCCTTCCAAGTCCTGGGATTTCTTTTCATATATTTAGCTACTTAATTCCATAAAATCTGGTTAAGGAAAAGGTTCTTTCATAAATTCTTTTGATCTTCTTGAATTCTGATAGAGCCTTACAATCATTTTGGAAGAAGAGGAAGGAAGGAACCAGAAGTCCTTGCTGCTGCATCTTTGAAGCGCTTGTTTGTAGAGAATCAGCCTTATTTAGTTGGTGGTTTCTGTAAGCATGATTCATCGATTGGTAAATTGCTGCCAAATGGAGTTGTTGCCTCTAGATCTTCTTTTAATTTACAAAGGTTTAAGGCCTCTCAGCTAGATTCTCATGGCAACATTCTCTCTATGGCTGAGAAATATAAATACATGCGGGAGACATTCAGGAAGAGATTGACATTTGGTAAGTATCTTAGGATTTCACAATAGTGTCAATGTCAACAATATGTAAGGATCATTTTGGAGCTTTATATGGTGACTTGTTTTGTTATTTTTGGTTCTAGGGAAATCAGGAATACATGGATTTGGCATCTTTGCGAAGCAGCCATTTAGGGCTGGAGACATGGTAAAATTAAATTGCATATCAACTATGATAAAATTAATTTGCATATTAATATATTCTAAGTTCACAAGTATAATGGTGCTATAATTTCAGGTGATTGAATATATAGGTGAACTTGTTAGACCACCTATTGCTGATAGGAGAGAACGATTCATATACAATTCATTGGTGGTATGTTTCTTGGCATTACGTTTTTGTCTCTGTTTCTTTGTGTATGCTTATATTTCTGGTTTTGGTAATGCGTGGCTATCATCATAAGACTGATCTTTACTATTTGAATGTTGTTTTTATAGTCAAAATCTTGATTAGATTTTTTAAATTCAGGGTGCTGGGACTTATATGTTTCGAATTGATGATGAACGGGTAATTGATGCTACGAGAGCAGGAAGTATTGCTCATTTGATCAATCACTCGTGTGAGGTGTGCATTTTCTCTTGATGATTTTTTGTTGTCAAACTTGTGACTTGTTTTTTCGAAAGGAAAAAAAAAGGCAGTTCTGTGGTAAAGTTCCAATGGGTAATTAGTTTGACTACTGTAAATGATAAATGTTCTGGTCTCAACTGTTCTGTCTTTAAACTTGTGAGAGTATTACTGGAAGTTGAAAGCTCACTGGTGGTTGCAATTTCAGTTCAATCAATTTGTTTGCTAGATGCTTAATTATAGGAGCACTAATTTATACTTGTGCTTCTTTTTGTTTATTGTTGCACAGCCCAATTGCTACTCGAGAGTGATAAGTGTTAATGGTGATGAGCACATTATTATATTTGCAAAAAGAGATATTAGAAGATGGGAAGAACTCACATATGACTATAGGTTTTGCTCAATTTCTCAACATCCCGTGTTCATATGTATGTTTGAGATGTATGCTGACTTTTTCCCTTGCAGATTTTTCTCAATTGATGAACAATTGGCATGCTACTGTGGATTTCCAAGATGCCGTGGTGTGGTTAATGACACTGAAGCAGAGGAGCAGGTGGCAAAGCTATACGCACCTTGCAGTGATTTAATAGACTGGAAAGGAGAGTGAAAAATGGTTGGTATGGTTATGACTTGTTTTTCTACTTGTTCAATCTCTCTCTCTTTGCTTTCTTGTTCGTGGCAAATAGACTTCTAATTCATGGTTAGATGAATATTAAGAACAGATGCTTTTGTTGTTGCAATGGCTTCTATTATTGGTCTGTGGATTCTCAACATTTTACTTGTATAATAGGGCAGCATGAGTTTAGGCGTTGATTCTTATCAGTATGATCTTCCTGTCAATTACAATCTCTAAGGTCAATATTGTGTTGAAATCTCTACTCAAAATTGCATGTTTGAAAATCGTTCTTCAATAGTGGATTTCTTTTGTTAGTGGAGACAATTTAGTTTTTATTACTTTGGTGAGGAGTTTTAAAGTTCATGATCATCCTAAGGTCTAGATAATCTTCGTCAGAAATGTGGAACTATACACAACACTGAGTTATGAGTTCCAAAACCTAGTATGACGTAATATAGAAATAAAAATCATATTTCCATGATAAAATGACTATCTTTTTTTGACCAACACCAATTATAAGTTCTCAAAGGAGCAGGATCATAGTTTTCGCCTTGGGCAATCTTCATACCTATTTTCACTAAAATTATCATTTTTCCCTGGTTAATTTCTTTTCATTATCAGGTTTCCAATATTCCTATGCTCTAATTTCCTGCTACAGTTTCTACCAACAGTCGTTTACCTTTGTGTTTCTTTCTGCAGAGATTTGTCATTATTGAGTATGCTGGGTTGGATCTTATGAATGTTGGATTGTTTCCCCTACACCGACTACTGTCCGCAAGCCATTTTATGAGGAAAACAAAATGTGGGTTCTGATGATTTTAACCTTGCCTTCCCGTTCTCTTCTTGTGTCTTTGAGAAAATGCAAACCAAGTGATTCGGCTTCTTTTGGTCTACCTCTTTCCTTGGCCTCGAAAAGCAAATTTGTAAAAAGTGCTGAAATTTGTAACTTCCTTTCAACTCACTAATTATGGACCGATTTTTAAAATTATATCCTAATTTGTTTCTCAAATTTTAACCCTAGATAGGCATGAATTCAATGGTGTACATCTTTGTAAAAAGAACATTCATCTTGCAAATGAAAAGTCAATGCTCTGCTCATGGCATCTTTATACTTTGCCATATTGTACACGTAATTGAAATGTGGTACTGTTACATATCTTCTCCTTTTCTATATTGGAATTTTCATTTGGTGACATGGAAGCAGGCTACTTAAATCCTTGTTCTCAATTTGCACAACCCTTTTGTGGAACCAAAGACGAGTCTGTAAGTTGTGGATAGAAACATAGAATTGTTTGTTGCCGATTGGTTTTGTATTTGTTTCTATTTGCAATGCAATTCTATTAGAGTTGGATCTTCGGAGGGATTGCCACTATTAGAGAGAATGAATCAAAGTTGAGTTCATTTTAAGCAAGCATACCTAGAACTGGAATAGGTTGATGTTCTTTTTTTTGACATTTTGTCACTTTTTAATATAAAGTTTTACTCGCAATGCTTAATTGTGAATTTTTAGTTCATGTTACTATGGATGGTAATTGCCTGTTCAGTACTTCAATTGGCAGCTGGGGCGCAAGTTACATCTCTATCTTTTAAGAATGAGTTCCAAAACTTCCTAGGAGTTGATTACTTGTACAATTATCATAAGACCTACCATAATTTCGAACACTGACGGTAAATACTAATTTTTGCACAGTGCACAATGGTCCATAGATGCTGACACTTAAAATCTATTGGAATGGAGCCTCAAAAGCACTCCCCTCATCACCATTTATATTTGACAAGTGAGTGTTAGATTCATTTATGTCGTTTCCATCAATTATTTTTATTGATCTGTTTATCTATTGATCATTGGAAATACCATAAGCATGAAGTTTTTTTTTAATTACCATAAGTATTTCAATCTATTGCAAAGTACATATGCAATTGAAGGACCGTAACGATACCACAAAAGCTCGTTCGTACATAATTTCGAAGACATAGCTGCATCAAGAATTAAACACAACCAAATCTAGTCTTGCCACTTTAATTTATTCATCACATTGGACGTCCCTGCTCCATAGACAATCTTCATCGTTCATCGAATCCTGAAAATGCAAAAATATTAAAAAATTAATTGAT
>JANVCQ010000001.1:20395340-20408193 GCA_025531925.1 Erythroxylum plowmanianum
TCAGGCTGCCATTGGCGTTACTTTTTTTGATGTACCACCTTTAGGGTGTCACAATCTCCTCCTAGAGGACATATCGGAGATCAGATTTCCCCGACTCATGTAATTTCGGTGTAATTTTTCCCTTTATGAAAAAAAAAAAAAAAAAGATTTATGTAATTTTGATACGTAGAAAAAAAAAAGTTGTCGGTCAGCGTTGTCAGTCTTAATATGTTTCTCCATCAAATCCAGCCTGTTTATGCATGAACCTTGAGCATCTGTTCCTTATTAGTCCAATCTCTACCGTCGATTCTTGTACGAACCTAATGGTGATTTAAGCACAGTTCTAACCATTGGTTCATGCATTATGGAAAAGGACATCTGAACCAACTAAAAAGTCCCTAAAACTAGTTCCTTTCTTCGGAGACAACCAGCCAAGTAGATCCAGAAGTATTTGCTCCTCTGGTAAGTTAACGTCATGACTTCAAGTCAAAGTTTTAATCTTTCCGAGATTTAAACAATGTGTAATGATTTCTCATCTGGGTTTTGGAAATTATGGTCTACAGGAGATCAGAGATGGAGAAAATTAAAAATGGCATCTGGGTATTTCTGATCATTTGCGCATTAGCTGTAACAGTCGTTAATAGTGATGATTCGGAGAAGACGGTGGTGAAAAAGGTGAAGGGGAAGAAGGTTTGCACAAGAGGGTGGGAATGCAAAGAGTGGTCTGTGTTCTGTTGTAATCAGACAATTTCAGACTTCTTCCAGACTTATCAGTTTGAGAATCTGTTCTCTAAGAGGAATTCTCCAGTCGCTCATGCTGTTGGTTTCTGGGATTATCAGTCTTTCATTACTGCCTCTGCTATTTATCAACCACTTGGCTTTGGTACCACCGGTGGCAAGCTTATGCAGATGAAGGAGGTCGCAGCTTTTCTTGGTCATGTCGGCTGCAAAACCTCTTGTATGTAACTTTCTTTTCTGTTCTTGTCTTTGGATTCGTCTTCTTGTTATTGCTATGAATTTTTGTCTTTCTGTTACTTGTGTGGATATATGGCAAAACGAATGACTCGTTGATGTAATGCTTGTGGTCACTCTGAGTCTGGTGTTTTTGTTAAGTTCTTTGATTACTTCTACTGCATTGAGCAGGCTATGAATGAACGAATTAATTCTGTGGATTTTTTGGTGATTGATGTGGTTGGGTTAAGTCGTTAAGCGGGTCCTCTCCTTCTATTTCCTCCTTTTCAGCGGAACGGCAAACCGCAGCTTTCACGAAACAAAAGTAGTTGGCCTTGAATTTGTTGTGTTTGTTGTTTGTGTTCGAAGTTTGTTATTTTCATTGATTTCTTTCACATGCATATTGTTACTCGTGATAATCTTACAGGTGGCTATGGAGTTGCTACTGGAGGACCGTTGGCTTGGGGTCTTTGCTACAACAGGGAAATGAGTCCTAGCCAGTCTTACTGCGATAACTTCTACAAATACACCTATCCTTGCAGTCCTGGAGCTGAATACTATGGCCGTGGTGCTATTCCAATATACTGGTAGGAGACTTTTTCACATGTCTTTATTTTGGTGTTCTGCGAATAAATATGGAGTTGCAGGAGACAAGATAGCTGCGTAACAGAATAGGGCATAAAGCTTGTCACTTGATAACTGATGAATTTTCTTTTTGTAATGATCTACTGTTACCTGTCTTTAGATGTTGTCTTATTATGCAAACTCCTGTTTTTTTCTCCCAAGTACCCATGAGATGATAACACTTGGGAACTTGAAAGCTGCTTCTGTCATTGTAGGAACTATAATTATGGAGCTGCTGGAGAAGCATTGAAGGTGGATTTGTTGAACCATCCAGAATACATTGAGCAAAACGCCACTATTGCTTTCCAAACTGCGATTTGGAGGTGGATGACCCCAATCAAGAAATCACAACCTTCAGCTCATGATGTGTTTGTAGGGAATTGGAAGCCCACCAAGAATGATACATTGGCCAAAAGGGTTCCTGGATTGGGAACTACAATGAATGTTCTCTACGGTGATATGGTTTGTGGGCAAGGTGATATTGATGCCATGAACAACATCATCTCTCATTATCAGTATTACCTTGACTTGATGGGCGTTGGCAGAGAACAGGCAGGTCCCCATGATGTTCTCACCTGTGCTGAGCAACTCGCATTCAACCCGACCTCTTCAAGTCCTGCTTCGTCTTCCTGAGCATGGCCTCCTGGTTTTATACACTCCGATCAAGTAAATAAGGGCAAATTGCCAGGACAGTTTATACGGATGTAGAAATCTATAAGCTCATTTTGTGTGTTAAGATATTCATGTGTGTGTATATAAGTGACCGACTGTATGTAGCGTTCCTGTTATGAACTGTTGTCATTTTACATGTGCGCAAAATCACTGCTTCCTCTGCCCGTGTTTGTTTCTTTCCGCACTCCATAAATTAAGTTTGAAATTACATGACTACATAATCACATAAAATAAGACAATGCTCAACACATTATCAAAATTTGTGATAATGTTTTAGCTGATGATCCTTATGATCAGTTTAAATAAAGATAAAAATGTTTAATTTTGTTGCTGACATCACACGGGTTACTCTTGATCAGAGGGCACATGGGGATAATATAATTAAGGTATGTGATGTTACTTACACCAGTGAATCGAGAAATAACATTTTTGCTATAACTCTTAGGCTTGTGGAATATTTCACTGATAAGCCTTAACAGAGCTACATCACGGATTTTCAGTTTACACTCAAGTGATTTGTAGAACAGATCATCCATAAGCAGGGGGATGAATATCGTTCTGTACCGGTCGAAAAACAGAACGGTATTCGTTCCTTCGGTATCGACCATTAATACCAGTTAGTACCGTTGTTTTTCATTTAGTATCGGCCGGTACATACAATATTGGGGCATATCGGCCGGTACCATAAAATTTGGAAAAATGAAGGACTTGTTTGTAATTTTTTAAAATTTTCCCTCATCCTCATCAATCTACGCCAGCGTCAGAGGACATAGATCCTCCCTCTGCTCCTCCCTTCGCGTCCCAAAGATGCCACCGTCTTTAACTTTCCTCCACGAGGACTAGCGCACCACGTCATCGCCACTGAACGTCTGAAGGAGGAGAGAAGGTCGCAGCCTCGCAATCGCAGGTTGCCTAGACTCGAAGCCTCTGACCCATCAGTCCGTCACCCGACTTGGAGACCCAACCCGAAGACCCAAAGTTAATAAATTTTTTTAAGTTGTGTTTTTTTAATTTTCTAATTTTTTCTTGCTTAAATCTTAATTGTATTTTTTATTGTGTTAAATTGGATCTTGGATTTGTGAATTGGTTGGAAGTTGGAACTTGGTTTTGTGATTTGCAAGTTGTGTATATCTGGATTCTGGTTGGATATTGGAATTGAAATGTTGAATGATAATGGTATTATCATTTGGAAATGGAGTTGAATTGAATGAGTGAGTCATTCACGGTGAATAATGTATTAGTTTTATAATTTGTGTGGGTTGGATCCATTGGAGTTGAAATGTTGAATAATAAAGATATTATCATTTGGAAATAGAAATGGAATTGAATTGAATGAGTGAGTCACTCACAGTAAATGATGTATTGGTCATAATGATTGGTTTAAGTTTATCAGAAATTTATGATAAGTTTTTGGATGAATAAAATGCATTATGTGTGGCCTTGTTGATTATGAAAATTGAAAGTTGAAATAACTTAAATGTAAAATTTAAATCGATAATATTAAATTTGTAAAATTGTAAAAACCTACATTATTAATTGACATATTCTTAATATCTTAATTGACTTATAGTGAATTGTGTTCTATGAAATTGAATTGTGTGTAATGTAATCATACAGAATGAGTTGTATTATATAAGAAGGATATGCATATTGTGTACTAAATTATGTGTTATTTATTTTGATATATGCATGTATTTATTTGTACAGATAAATGGAAGAAAATTCAAGTACTTCTGATCAATCTACTTTTGGAAGATACAATGATCCAGCTTGGACTCATGTTGTATTGGTTCTCGGTATGAGGAACCATACTTTTGCTTATTTTGTAACAAGCATTTGAAAGGAGGAGGAATTACCCAATTAAAAAAATATTTAGCTGGGGTTAAAGGAGATGTGGAACCCTATAAAAAAGTAAGTCATGATGTGAAATGATAGATGAAAACATTACTTGATGAATATCAATATAAGAGAGATAGAAGGGAAAGTTTGAATTTTGAAATTGGTTGTGAAAGTTTGTTTTCTAGTTTCCGTGATGATTTTAAAAATGTAGAAGGTGGAAGTGGTAATGATAGTGGTGGTAATGATATTGATAATGTTCCATCTTAGGCTCAAGAAGAAGTACCTGAACCTGATGTGAGGAAGAAAAAAGGCAGGTGACCAGTTTCTTTGCACTACGAATAACTCTTGGAGCCCAAAATTCAATTCGTAGTGCAATGTAATTAAGAGATGTGGCTCACAATGTCGATATAGCAATAGCTAGATAGTGGTATGATACAGGTTCATCATTCAATGCTTCTCAGTCTTATTATTATTAACCTATGATGGATGAAGTAACCTCTTATGGTTTATGATATAAAGGTCCTTTGATTGATGACTTAAGAGGTAAATTTTTGAGTTGTTCTGATTCTAAAATTAGAAATTATTTGGCTGAAAGAAGAGTGAATTGGGGTACTTATGGATGTTCAATCATGTGTGATGATTGGACAAACAAGAGACAAGAACCTATTATAAATTTTGTTGGTTTATTTTACAAATAGCTCTATTGTTAGACCCCGTTTTCGGAGCTCAATATCGGACATGGGATCATGAAGCTTAAGCGTGAAGGGAGGCTTAGAAGTTGAAAACATAGAAGAAAATCCTTCAGAAGCAAAGGCGAGCAGAAAACCTCACTGATCCCTTCGGGTCAATTTCGTTGCGGTGAGCGATTATAACTTCACTACGACGACCTTGGAAGACTGGCTATGCCACGGTGAACATAAGACTTCGCTGTGGTGAAGACCCCATGAGAAAAGCAAAATTTTCTTCAGGAGAATTACGCTACGACGAAAACCCTTGAAGTAGAACCCATAACCCAAAAACCTACCTTAATAAAAACAAACATAAATCCTTTCAATTACCTCCATCAATTGAACCCAAAAACAAAATGGATAAGAACTTAACCACAAAATAAGTTCTTAAAAACTTAATCCCATTTCCATAATCGGACACTTTGCGAAATTAAGAAAAATCATAGACATTCCAAATATATTTCATTTATAACAAAAGACAAAAGTTTTACAAAGCTTTAATGACATTTCAAGGCATAATACATCAGTTGAGTTCGAGAACCAAAATACAAAATACATTTGAACTAGTAGAACTTGAAATGTGGCTAAAGCCTTGAATTCCCAAAAAAAATTCTAACTTAAAAATACAAAAGTATGCTAATTCGAAGTGATGCCGTAACTCTTGACCTACTCGATCTCTTGCTCATCACCTGAATAGGGGGAGGAGAATGAGAGTGAGCTTAAAGCTCGTAGGTGACAGATTTATAATCGAGAAACAAGCAAAAATCATTTTCAATACTCATTGCCATTATACATTTTCGAAACCAAAGTAATTTCACATGTAAATATCATCAAACATTTATTCCTCAAAATTCTCAATTTATCAAACAATTCATGAGCAATATTAAATCATGTATGCATCAAACTTGTCAACAGATCATAAGCACATAAACACGTCAGAATGGTTTGGGAAAATTTATGAACATGACAAACTAAACATTTCCACATAATAGTCTTGTGTAGTCGTAAAACTTGACGTACTATCGCAATCCCACATAGTGGTCTTACGTAGACATAAACATGAAGGAGTCCATGAAGGAGCCTCGGACTACTAGCGGGTAGGTGGGAGAAACCTTTTCTTGGTCAACGTGCACGTGACATTCTTGAATGGATTACACCAAACCCACATAACATGTAATTTATGACTTGAAACAGTTTGCCCATAAGGCACATTTTGGAAACTTATTTTTCATGAACATGAGATATTTCAAAAATCATTTCCGAAAACCTGATTTCATAAACTTGCATCTTTTCAAAAAGAATCATTTCTAAAATCTTTTCAAAAATCATCAACACAATTCATGTAGCAAACATATAACAATTTCTCAATTCATTCAAGAAGTGATAGATGCAACACTTATGATGCAATTGGAATCATTAAACTTTCTTGATTCAAAGAAAACATGTAGTGACTTATTTACTCTATTATAAACATGTACCCACCTTGAATTTCTTGCTTAAGAAATTGGCTTAAGGATGTCTTTCCTCTTGCTCCTCTTGCCTTACTTGATTTCCTTTAACAATAATCAAAAACTCCATTCAATATGAATTCCAATTTAGAACCCAAAGAAACATATTCACTAAAACCCATGCATTTCCTAAGCTTTTTAAACTCAAAACCCTTTCAAAAATTCAGACTTTCGGGTCAATTTTCCACTATCATTCTGATCAGGTAACTGAAGAAATTTAATAACACTTCCTTCTAGAAACATGTTCCTCGTTGTCTTAAGTTTCTAATGACACTAAAATCATTCAATTTGGTTCAGTACTCTAAAAGTTATACCCTAAATATTTTCGAACTGTTCTTATGTTGAAACAGTTTTCTGTGCTCAACTTCCATCCAAAAATTGAAATTCTTAGAGACTGAATTTGAACTTAATTCCTTCATACAATCCCTATGTCTCTAGTTTAAAAAAAATCAAAAATTAGTCCATTTGGACATCTACAAAAAAAGTTAGGCCCAAAATACCAAAAAATGTTATATGCAGGAAAATTAAAGTTCGCCGCGGCGACGCCAAAAGTTCGCTCGTTCCGAGAACATGTTTCGCTACATTTTCAACCTTTTAACCTCCCCCCTTTCATGGTGCTTCTCTTCTTTTTCTTAAACAAGACCACATTTTGGTCTTATTTTTCCAAAAATATCCTTCCTTTAAAGCATTAAATCTTCCAAACTTAAGTGAACTACCAAAAATGCCCTTGAACATTTTTACTACTTTAACACTTTAATCCAATCAACCTATGTCATATAATCTTACTAACATTAACATAATAATTAACTCCTAAAATTATTCCATCAAAACCTCATAATTCGTTTAAATCAAGCTTAGCTAGAGAAAAAAAATTCGGGGGCCAACAAAAAGGAAGTTATTTGAGAAACTGAGAATAATAAGAGATAATATTTACTCATTGAGGAATCAGTTACTTAAGGAATTATGAGAACTAATCATGGACATATGGAGTTTTGGGAATATTTGTTCGAGTTAACAAACGCCCCAATAGTACTATGGTATGGAAGATTAAAGCGATCTAAAAAAAAATTGATGATATATTAAAGGTATTCGAAAAGTTGAGAAGAATAGTTTGAATATTTGAGGAAGTTATCATTTTGAGATTGATCATGTTGATTTCGAATTTTTGCAATAGATAAGTGAGATATTATGGAAAAGAAAGATAGGAAATTGTGAAGAATGAGAATTAGTTGTAAGTAATGAATTAAATGAGTAGAGATTAGAGAGTATGATGAAATAATATTGATAGTTGAATGGTTATGAAATGATGTTGCATTAAAGGAAGGGTGTTATTGTGGTAAATTGGGCATTTTCGTCGTGGCGAACCTCATATTTATCCTGAGAGGAGCGGAAGGGAAAAGTCAGGACCTTCGCCGCGGTGAACTTTCCCCGAAAGGTCTCTGCAGGAGTTCTTGTCCGTTCACCGCGACGAAACATAAAGTTTGTTCTTCGTGACGAACCCGCCCACCAGGACTCAAGGATCCTATATTTATGGTGATAAAGCTTGAAGATGAACCGATGAGGATTAAGGAGATTTCATTAGAATAAGCTCACGTCTCATGAATCCGAAGTTGAACTCCGAAAACGGAGTCCAACATCTATGTTTTTGAAATCTATTGATGCATCTGGCCTTATTAGAAATACTGAGACTTTGTTTGCGATATTTGATAAAGTTGTGAATAATGTAGGGTCGGAAAATATTATTCAGTTTATTACTAACAATGATTCCGCTTATAAAGCAGTAGGAAAAAGGTTGAAGAATATAGATAATTCATTTTTTTAGACTCCTTATGTTGCACATTGCATTGACCTAATGATGGAGAATATAGGAGATCCTAGGTATTTTCTTGTTATGGATGAGACTATTTAGAAAGCTAAAAAGGTGACAAAGTTCATTTATAATCGTGTATGGGTATTAAATTTGATGAGAAAGGAATTTACTAATAGTAGGAATTTGTATCGTCCTACTGTGACAAGATTTGCAACAAATTTCTTATTACTTCAGTCTTTTATTTCGATGAAGAAAGAGTTAAGATAAATGTTTACAAGTGATAAATGGATAGCATCTCAGCATGCTAGGTCTAACGCTGGAGTGAAGGTTTGAAATATTATACTGAAAGATAGAGAATTTTGGTCTTAATGTCAATTTGTTATTAGAGTTTGTGAGCCTTTGGTGAGGGTGCTTCACTTAACTGATAGTGAAGAAAAACCAATAATGAGTTATATCTTTGATGCCATAGAGAGAGCGACATAAGCAATCAAGATCAATCTTAAATATAGGCCTTCTTTATACACACTATATTTTTCAATCATTAATGAGAGAAGGGAAAGACAACTTTCTTCTCTATTGTTTGTAGCTGGGGCATTTTTTAATCCTAATATCTATTTTAAACTGGTTATTAAGCAATCTAAAGTTAATAGAGGAATGCTTTTAACTATTACAACAATTGTTAACATTGACGGGATGCAAGATCTTTTAAGCTTACAAATGGAGCTTTACAATCTGTCTTATGGGAATTTTGAAATGCCGATTGCTATTTGACAAAGAGAAAAACTTTCTCCAGGTATTAGTTATTTCCTTTTTCTTATTTATTGAAAATTAATTATCACTTTATTTTATTTATAACACTACTTTTGTTATGTTATGACTTACAGTTTCTTAGTGGGATCAATTCAGAAATGGTGTTCCAGAATTGAAAGGTTTGTAATTCAGATTTTAAGTCAATGTGTAAGTGCAATAGGCTGTAAATGAAACTGGAGCATGTTTGAATTTATCCACTCAAAGAAAATGAATAGATTTGAGCATAAGCAGTTGAATGACTTGGTTTTTGTTCGTTACAATTTAAAGCTTCGGGAAAGATATGTTATTTTCATTATTATCATTATTAATTTCGATATACTTTCTTATAATTTTCTAATAATTAAATTCAATTGTTTACTAAGAGTCTTAATGCCACAAGTAGTTCAACTGATCTAATTTTCATTGATAATATTGATTTTTTGGCGGATTGGATTTCTGAAGAACCGAATTAGGTAGATGTCAATGACTTGGAAGATAATCTTGAATGGGAAAGCAATAACATATCATTTAGTGCATTAAATTTGAATGATAATGATGATGAAGCTTCTCTCAATGATGAAGATTTTGTATCAAATGATAACTGGAGTCAATGCAGTTATAGCAAGTATCCTCCTATTGACGATTAAATTTCGTTCCAGGTTTTTGTTTTTCCTCTTCTTTTAATTTTACTTATATTTGATGTTTATGTTAAATTTTATATATGTAATGTAACTGTAAATGTTTTTGTTTCAGGCTTAACTTTTACTTGATTGTGTTTTTGTCATGAACTCTTTTTGTAAATTATTTAAGGATATTTGTTGTTCTATTTATTGGATACTTTGATGTAATTATTATTTATTAAAATGATGAAATTGTATTATTGTAATATTTTAAAAACTTTGTATTATTCTTATATATATATATATATATATGATTGTCTTTTTTTATATTAATTGTGATTATTATTTATATGTGAAATATTTAAAAATTATTGTTGTTCATATTAATTGTGATTATTATTTATTATTATTATTTTTAAAAACATGATTGATGTAAACAGTAAACTAGTAAAGTATACAGTTTAACTGTACAATATATCAATGAGCTATTTTGCAAATTTTAAAAATTTTAGGGACTATTTTATAAATTTAAAAAATTACACAAAACGATACCCGGTATTGACCGGTATCGATACAGTACCGTACCAAAATTCAATCCAGTATCAAATCCGGTGCAGTATTCACAACTTTGTCCATAAGAGTATAAACAAAGATTGACCGATATTACTTATATTGTGAAAATTACAATTGAAAATTAATTTATATCAAGTTTGATTTGATTAAATTTGGGATTAAGTTTTTTGAATTTAAAATTGATTTGACAAGTTTTTTTATATAAAAATTATGAAAAATTTAACTGAACATGAAATTAATAAATTATATTATTTTGATTAAATTTACGTTGAAATATTTTAATTTGATGGGATAAACATTTAAAGTTTTTTTTCCAAGTCCATCTTAAATTTGAAAGTTATCTTTAAAATCAAACTCCAACTTGAGCGTATTCCTTATCAGCTTTACTTGCGAAATGAAGTCGAACTTTTGCAGGAGCCATCAGTGTTGGAAATTTGTGAGTTGTAGTGATTCTAAGCATTAAAGTCAGCAACATTTACGAGATCTATTAACTGTTACTTCTTTTATGGGAAGTTACTTATTATTTGAATTTAATATTACATGACTAATTAATACATAACTAATCTTATTATTATAAATTGTAATAATTTATTTATAAAAAGGACTATATATATATATGAGAAAAGATTTATTGTAATTAGAAATGGTAACAAACTCGTATTATAGGATTTTTTGGTTCTAACCTAACTCGAAATCTGATTAGACCTTAATTATTTGGCCTAAAGTTCAATAATGATTGAGCACTTCATTTTTCATTACAACTATCGAATAATTTATTTTTTTACCCATGTAGTCTAATTTAATGAGAATAATAATTAAATATATGAATATACTTAAAATATGAAAATATTTTAAATTATACTAAATCTCAGGAGGTGTGAGAATAAAGAAAGGTAGAGTAATGATTATTTTTGCAAGATGATTAATTGCACGCAAGTCGTCTTCTTCTTCTTCTTCTTCAACGTCGTCTTCTTCTTCTACGCTCAACATAGCTAATGGTCAGTGCCGGTTTTGGGCAGGGGCAGGCAAGGCACCTGCCCAAGGCCCACCTTTAATGCATTTCAGCAACATTTTTTGGCATTTTTTTAGTTAGAAGAGTAGTAAATCCTTAGTTGTCAGTCAGAGAAGAAGAGAAAGTTAACATTAACTAATAAATAACTTACCGAGAAAGTTAACGTTATTTAATCTTAGAGGCTAAATAGTTTCCTTTATTAGTTATATAACGTTTAACTTGTTAAATTTATAAATATCTTTGAAGTATTTGAGCATATTTCTTATACTCTAATTTTTTTTAATTTTCATCAACATATGAATCTAAGATACTTCAACTCAAAAATTGACGGTAAATTTTTTTTATGATTTTGTCTTATGAGTTTTGAGTGATAATTTAAAAATAAAGTTTTTTATTTTTAATGTAATTTTAGCTTATTAAATATTTGAATATGTTATAATTAATTTGTAATTTGTCCTTAACGTGGACATTATATTAGCATTTTAAATCATAACATTAACATTAAATGATACTGTGTTTATTTGTATTTCTCTTTTTTTATTTTTAGATTACTTATTATTTATAAAAATATAATCAAATATTAATAAATAATTTAATTTTTGTAATTATAATTTTTATTATACTTTGCCACAAATAATGTAATAATGTGGGATTTGTGTTCTTATAGAGGTTCACATAAGCTTAGTGATAATATGACTAAATTAAATAATTTAAGTTACTCAATTCAAAGATTACCTAAACAGTTTCATTTATTATAAAAATTCGTATTATCATCATCATCACCCAGTCCGAAATTCCGCAATGAAGTAGGATCTGGGGAGGTCCGATAGTACGCAACCTTACCCCTACATAATAGAGAGGCTGTTTTTAGTAGACCCGCATGCAAATGAGACAATATAAGAATGATGCAGGTTACAGAAATAATTCATTAAAAAATATAAAATAAATAAAAATACCAATAATGGGGAATACCTAAAGGAGGCCAGATTTGCGAGAACCTAATAGGCTATAAGGTCCATCCCTCCTTGTCACTCAGTAAGTAAGGGGACCTTCCTCAGAGACCCTGCCGGAATGGCCTCCTACTATCCCCCCGCACTTGCCGTGCAATCTGTGCATCGCGACACGGCATCTCCTAGTAACTGCTGTACTGATTTTGGGTAACTGGAATGGTTAATCCTTTACTTTATCCGATCATGCCAAACTTTTGTATTTCTAGCTAGTACCTCATTAAGGGCCAACTTTGACATATCCTCCTTGATCACTTCCCGCCAATTCTTGTAAGGCCTCCCTCTTCTCCTCTTATATTCACTAAGTGTTATTCCCTCACAGCTGCGTACTGAAGCGTCGGAGGGCCTCCTCCATACATGCCCATACCACCTAAGCCTAGTCTCTCTCAACTTGTCGGCAAAGTTGGCTACCCGTAGTCTATCTCTCATTACTCGGTTCCGGACCTTATCTCTCTTGGTTATATCACACATCTACCAAAGCATACGCATTTTTGTTACCAACAACTGTCTTATATGCCTACGTTTGGTAGGCCAATACTCTGTCTCATATAACATGGTTGGACGACTCACCGTTTTATAAAACTTTCCCTTGAGTTTTAAAGGAATCTTCCTGTCACATAAAACTCCTGATTTAGTTCTCCATTTGGCCCAACATGATCGAATATTGTAACATCCCATCACCGATGGGAAGGGTAATTTGGTCATTTGGGACGGGTTAGGAATGTTTAAATATATCTCGGC
>JANVCQ010000001.1:20416849-20429747 GCA_025531925.1 Erythroxylum plowmanianum
TTATTTTAAAAACAAAAATTAAAATTCACAATAATTATAAAAGTTAAAATAAATAAAATAACTAATTAAAAAACTTTGAAAAAAAAGGGGAGAAGGAGAGGTAGGAGGGAGATTTTAAAATTTTTTGAAAATTTTACAAAAAAGTCCCCATATTTTTAAATTTTTTAGTATCGGCCGGTATTTAGCTAGTAACGACCCGTACAATCTGAAACGGGCCGGTACCGATCATTATTTAAATTCAATACGATCGACTCTTTATTTCGTACTGATTTTGGTCCGGTACAATACATATTAGTACCAACCGGTATTCATAACACTGTCACCAACATATGTTGAAAAGCATTTCTCTAAGTCCATAAATTTCTTTAATTTTCTTCTCTCTTATCTCCCTGTACGTCCTGCATCTCTCAAGCAATGAGAACCTTCAAATGGATCTGCTACAAGGTGCTATCTCTTTCTTTCTCGTCTCTCTTTCTCTCGCTGCCTACTTTCTCTTGCAACATGTGTGTTCCCATATGTGTTGATGCGTGGGGGAGATGTAAGGTGTAGATGCGTGGTGTGATGGCAGGTGGTGGCCGCGAGGACAATCATTAGAGAGGGAGAAGAGAGTCACCGTCGGAAAGGAAAATCGACAGAGAGAGAGAGAGTGACGGAATGAGACTGTGAGAGAGAATAGCAGAAGTGGATAGTCGGGGGAAGGGGTGGGTGGGTTAAGTTTTTTCTTTGTGAAATGGTCCGTTGACTTTCCAAAATTTACGATCGGTTGATATTCGGTCAATACTTTAAATGCTAGCTTGTACCAAACAAAATCGCCGGTACTGGTAACTAATACCTTTAAACCAAGTTTCGTACTGCTTTATGTCGATATTGAAAATTTAAAAAAATAGAGGGACTTTTTTGCTTACTAATAAGCTTAGCCGAGCAAATGGGTCTAAAAAAATTAATCAATATTAACACTAAATTTAATAGAAAAGTATAATACAAAAAAACTAATTAACATAACGATAAGGGCTAATACAAATTCGAAAATTTAATCAATCATTATTTGCTAAAACTAAAAATAAAAGTTAAACATTTTTATATTTTTAAAATATGAATTATAATAAAATATAAAAATAACCTTTAGTATTAAATAATTAATAAAATTATAATTTATTGCTACATAAATTAATAAATATTTTGCTATTTATTAATAAAATATGATAAATATTATTAATTAATTATTAATAAAATAATTTATCATCAAATATTAAATATCATTATAATGTTTAATATTATTAATGTGTAAATATGATAAAAAATGATTGAAATAGCATTACCATGGTTATGAATCTCGTATCACGATACATACTGTACCAACAGATACCGCATGATACCTACCGTACCGGCTGAAAAACTGTATAGAAGATGATGTTCTAGTACTAGGTTCTTGTACTGAACGGTATCATCGGTATTCAAAATATCGGTCATATTCTAGCCGATATCGAAAATTTTAAAATTTTTGGGGCTTTTCTGTATAAAAAAGATTCTTAAAACCCCCCCATCCTACCCGACACTTGCTACTCTTATTCTTCTTCCTCTCTTCATTTTCTCTCTCACACTCTCACTCTCTCTTTTATGTGAAAAATAAAAAATTTTAAAACCCATCCTGACACTGTTATTCTTCTTCTTCCTCTCTTTATTTTTATCTCTCACACTCTCACTCTCTCTCTTCTTCACTGTCGACACAACTCCCTCTCTGGTCGTCTAGTGACCACCACCACACCCCAACAACAACCCAATGCCACCAACTCACCACCGCACCAGTCACAATCACCAAGTTTCCCCAGAATCGCTAGATCTAAAATAGATCTAGATCCAAACCCAACCCGACCCGACCCAACATTGATTTGGTTTCTAATTTTTTTGATGTGTTTTTGCTCGTAAATTTGGAAAACAAATTCATTGTATTTGGTTGTTTATGTATGCTTTGAAATTAAAATTGTTGAAAATTATTGGTATGTTTTGTGATGAAAATTACTGGAATGAAAATTGTTCGAAATTATTGGAAATGAAAATTATTTATTTATGTTTTATAATTGTTGAATTGAAATTGTTGAAACTCGTTAGAAATGAAATTGTTGGAACTTGTTAGAAATGAAATTATTGAAAATTGTTGATTGTGAATTTGTGATGGTTGAAATTGTTGGTTGTTGAAAATTCATTATTTTGTGGATTGTGAATTTGTAATGGTTGAAATTTTTGGTTGTTGGAAATGAAATTGTTGGAAATTTAGACATGAAAATTGTTTATGTATGTTTTGTAATGTTTGAAACTTTGAATTGAAATTGTTCAAAATTGTTGGAAATTATTAGAAATTGAAATTATTTATGTATGACTTCTAATGGTTGAATTGAAATTGTTGAAAAATGTTAGAAATGAAATTGTTGGAATTCAAAAATGAAAATTGTTGGAAAATGTTAAAAATGCAAATTGTTTATGTACGTTTCATTATTTTGTTAATTGTAAATTTGTGATAGTTGAAATTTTTGGTTGTTGGAAATGAAATTGTTGGTTGTTAGAAATGAAATTGTTGAAAATTTGGAAATAAAAATTGTTTATGTATATTTTGTGATGTTTGAAACTTTGAATTGAAATTGTTCAAAATTGTTAGAAATGGAATTATTGGGAATGGAAATTGTTGGAAATGAAAATTGTTTATGTATGTTTTGTAATTGGTTGAATTGAAATTGTTGGAAAATGTTAAAAATGAAATTGTTAGAAATTGTTGGAATTTGAAAATAGAAATTATTTATGTACGTTTTGTGATGTTTCAAACTTTCAATTGAAATTGGAGAAAGTTGGAAACATAAACTACCATTTCTTTCTATTTAATTAATATGTAAAATATGTTGAATTATTTGGTAATATATATGTGTGGGCTATCATAAACATTTATAATAGATAATTTGTGAAAGTAGTGATATATATGTGTCCAAAAGGAACTTTTTTTCAAATTGTGAACATGTTGTAGGCTAAACTCTAACCACTTATACTAAGACTTATTAATGTCCATTAAAAATCATAGATACAACTTATATATTTAATAGCCTAATATAGAATGGTAGATATAATATTATGGTTTGTTAGAAATGAAAAGAAGATTCAAAGCTTTGAATAAGAAGAAAAAACATTTCCAAAGTTATCAACTTGAACCTCATATTATGAATATAACCTTCAACTTGATCCTCATGTTATGAATAGATGTGTATGAACAATTGTATAAGATATGTCATTCATTATTTGGTGATTATGTAAATCATACCCTTCAACTTGATCCTCATTTTTGAAATTTTGAATTAAAATTTTTCAAAATTGTTGTACATGAAAATTATTTATGTATGTTTTGTGACTGTTGGAAATGAAAATTGTTTATGTATGTTTTATATAATTATGTTTGTTAAATAATTGAATTATTAGCTTTTGACTTATAGTGAATTGTGTTTGATGAAATTGAATTGTATGATGTATGAGTTATATTATATAAGATGGACAAGTGTATTGTGTTATGAAATTGTGTGTTCTTTATTTTGATATATGCATTCATTTATTTTCATAGATAAATGGAAAGAAATTCAAGTACTCTTGCTCAGACCACTTTAGGAAAATGCAATGATCCAACTTAGGCTCATGTTGGGTTTCTGGTATGAGGAACCATACTATTTGCTTATTTTGTAATAAGCATTTAAAAGCGAGAGGAATAACCCGATTGAAGAAGCATTTAGTTGGCGTTAAAGAAGATATGAAACTCTATAAAAAAATAAGTCATGATGTGAAGTGGCAAATGAAAACTTTGCTTAAAGAATATCAGCAAGAGAAAGATAGAAGGGAAAGGTTGAATTTTGAAATTGGTAGTGAAAGTCTTTTGTTGATTTTGATGATTGTTAAAATGTTGAAGTAGTGCTAGTGCTAGTGTTCCATAGGCCCAACAATAAGTGAATGTTACACCTAGACATGATGTTAGGAAAAAAAAAGACAGATGACTAGTTTTTTTGCACTACAAACAACTCTTGGAGCCCAACCTTCAATACGTAGTGCAATGCAATTAAGAGATGCAGCTAACAATGTCGATATGGCAGTAGCTAGATGGAGATATAAGACAGGTCCATTATTCAATGCTTCTCAATCTTACTATTATCAACCTATGGTGGATGCAATAGCTTCTTACGATTCGGATACAAAACACCTTCGATTGATGACTTAAGAGGTAAACTTTTGAGTTGCTCAGTTTCTTAAATTAAAAGTTATTTGGCTTAAAAAAGAATAATTTGGGATACTTTTGGGTGTTCAATCATATGTGATGGTTGGACAAATAGAAGACAAGAGACTATTATTAATTTTTTAGTTTATTCTACAAATGACTCAATGTTTTTAAAGTCTATTGATGCATTTGGTCTTATTAGAAATACTAATACTTTATTTGAGATATTTGATGAAATTGTGACTGAAGTTGGGCTAGAAAATATTGTTCAGTTCATTATTGAAAATGATTCCGCTTATAAAGGGACAAGAAGAAGGTTACAAAATAGGAATAATTCTTTTTTTGGACTCTTTATGCTGCACATTACATTAACCTAATGCAGGAAAATATAATGGATCCTAAGTATTTTCCTATTATTGATGAGACTATGCAGAAATCTAAAAAGGTGACCAAGTTCATCTATAATCATGCATGGGTGTTGAATTTAATGAGAAAAGAATTTACCAATAACAAGAATTTGTGTCATCCTAGTGTGACAAGATTTACAACGAATTTCTTATCACTTCAGTTTTTTGTTTTGATGAAGAAAGATTTAAGACGAATGTTTACAAGTAATAAGTGGGTTACATCTCAACATGCTAGGTCCAATGCTAAATTGGAGGTTTCCAACATTATACTGGAAGATAAAGAATTTTGGTCTCAATGTCAATTTGTTATCTGAATTTGTGAGCCTTTGGTGAGGGTGCTTCGCTTGACTAATAATGAAGAAAAGTCAACAATGAGTTTTTTTTAATGTTATAGAAAGGGCGAAGGAAGCAATCAAGATCAATCTAAAACATAGGCCTTCTGTTATACACATCGTATCTTGTAATCATCAATGAGAGATAAGAAAATTTTCTTCTTCGTTGTTTGCAGCTGAAGCGTTTTTTAATCCCATTGTATATTTCTGACCAGAATTCACAAAGAAAGATGAAGTTAGTAGAGGAATGTTATTCACTATTACAACAATTGTTGGCTATGAAATGATACAAGATCTCTTGAGCTCATAAATGAAGCTTTATAAGTTGTCTTCAGGAAATTTTGGATTGTCGATTGCTATTCAACAAAAAACAAAACCTTCTCCACATATTAGTTGTTTCTTTTTCTTATTTGTTGAAAATTAATTATCACTTTATTTATTTATAACGCTACTTTTGTTATCTTACAACTTCCAGTTTCTTGATGGGATCAATTCAGAAGTAATATTCTAGAATTGCAATGGTTTGTAATTCAGATTTTAAGTCAATGGATGAGTACAACAAGCTGTGAACAGAACTGGAGCACATTTGAATTCATTATTTCCAAGAAAAGGAATAGATTGGAGTATAACATATTGAATGACTTGGTATTCTTTCGTTACAATTTAAAGCTTCGAGAAAGGTATGTTATTATCATTATTAATTTTGAAAATTTTCTAATAATTAATTTTTATTATTTACTAGGACTCTTAATAGCACAAGTAGTTCAAACAATTCCAATTTTCATTGATAATAGCGATCTCTTGGCGGATTAGGTTTCTAAAGAATCGAGTTTGATAGATGTGGATGACTTAGAAGATAATCTTGGATGGGAAAGCATTAACATGTCATTTGGTACATTAAATTAGAATGATGAAGATGATGAGGCTTCTCTTAATAATGAGAATTTTGTATCAAATAATAACTAGGATCAGTACAGTTATAGCAGATATCCTCTCGTTGACGATTGAATGAAATTTCAAGTTTTTGTTTTTCCTCTTCATTTAATTTTACTTATATGTATGTGTTCAATTTTATATACGTAAAGTAATTGTAAATGGTTTTTTTCTAAGTTTTACATCTACTTAGTTGTTTCCTCATCACGAACTCTCGTCGTAAATTGTAATAGTTTGGGAGTAAAGAATATCATTTGTTTTTACTTATATGTATGTGTTCAATTTTATATACGTAAAGTAATTGTAAATGGTTTTTTTCTAAGTTTTACATCTACTTAGTTGTTTCCTCATCACGAACTCTCGTCGTAAATTGTAATAGTTTGGGAGTAAAGAATATCATTTGTCCTTTTTATTGGATGTTTTGATGTAATTATTATTTATTATATGATGACATTGTAATCTTTTTAATACTTTGTATTATTTTTAATTTTATATTCATATGATAATTATTGTTAATATTAATTGTAGTTATTATTTATGTAAAATATCTGAAAATTATTGTCATTTCATATTAATTGTAGTTATTATTTATTATTATGATTTTGGAGACATGATTGGTGTAAACTTATAAAATATACAGTGCAATCGTACAATATGACAATGAACTATCTTACAACTTTTAAAAAAATTCAGAAACTATTTTTTAAATTTAAAAAATTACCCGAAACAGTACCTGATATTGACTAGTACTGGTATAGTACGTACCAAAACTCAATCTGATACTAAAGTCGATACGGTATTCACAACGTTGATTATTACATAAAAATTGCTATATAAATTAATAAATATATAATAAATGTTTAATAAATTTAATTATTTTTATTTTTAATCAAATTAAATATTAACATAATGAATAAATTAATCGATTTTGAGGCTTTTGATAAATATCATTTCTGTAAATTTTTAATTCCAAAGTATTTCATGCGATATGAACATTCACATATCAAGAATTACCAACTTTTCACAAAATACGAAAAATTTCCACAATTTTTAAAACACATTTTGTCATCGAGCCCCACCAAGTTTGCGGTTCCCATGACGACCCTCGACCCCGAGGGGAACTAGCCAAAAAGGGGAAGAACACGGAAGAAGGAAGAAACGCTATAGGAACGCCCAACGTTGTTGTATAGTGCAGCGATTGCAGGAGCTGGGGCGGCTTCCGACCCGACGGCAAACCAGAACTGACCGCCGGAAGCACCCGTCGAGATCGAGGAAGGAGACATTGTTACAATAACTGACGACTGTGGAGGAGGAATCACATTGTCGCATACATTCAAGGCGAAGTTGGATGGCCAGTGGACCAAGGTCGTTGTCGTGAAGCTCCTCGGCCGAAGGATAGGATTCCAAGCTTTAAGCTCGAGACTGCGCGCCTTATGGAAATCCATCGGACCTCTGAAGATTGTCGACTTGGAACAGGAGTTTTTCCTCGTTAAATTCCTAGAGGAATCCGACTATTTGCATGCTCTGGCTGATGGACCTTGGATTATCTATAGGCAAGCCTTGTTTGTCCAAAGGTGAGAACCGACCTTCAGACCAAAACACGGCAACGTCGAGAGAGTGGTGACCTGGATACGCATACCGGACTTACCTATCACTCGGTATCATCCCAAGATTCTCACAGCCTTAGGGAATTTGGTGGGCAAGATGGTGAAAATTGACGAAATGATTTTATAGGGCCACCGGGGACGCTATGCCCGAATTGTTGTTGATATAGACTTGACCTTGCCATTGCAAACCAGTGTGGCCCTGGATGGTGAACTCCTCCAGGTGACTTACGAAGGCCTCCCACAGCTATGCTACTCATGTGGGAAGGTGGGGCATGCGATGACTAATTGCTCCCAACGGCAGCGTGACACCGAGCTTCGCCCTATAGCAGAAGGCGACTGAACAGAGAAGGTCTCGACATCCGCAGCGTCAGTAGGAGAAGGCGTTAACATTAACAACATCGCCAGCCAGCCAACGGTCAGCAACGGGTATGGTCCTTGGGTTCACGTGCAATGCAAAACCAGGCCATCCACTCAACGGTTACAGTAGAGAAACCTTACTGCAGCATCACGTCAGTTTAATGCAGGGAGACCCAATGAGTCCACTCCTAAGATCAGCTCCAGATACGTCGTTCTGTCAGGTGCAGGGATGAGGGAGACAGCTGAGGAGATCCAAGAGACGGTCCCACCTCTCAATCCTTTGGTGGGCTTCGGGAAAAGTCTGCCCACTGCTGATGACTTAGGCGCCATTATGCCCACGCATACGGGCTCTTCATTAAAGAATCATGGGCCCAAGCAGGCTCTTAGGAGGGGGCCCAAAAGTAAGAAGGGGACTGCTACACAATTGCTCCACGGTGAAAGCTCGAGGACTAAGCCCATCCAGGCCCAAAACCCGATCGTGATCTCCATAGTCCAACTTCAACCCACCCCTATGGATAAAAATATCGCTATCGTCGTCTCTTCTCATACGGAAATGCTTTGAGATCAGCAGGTGTTGGCAGACCGAGAGGAGGAAGTCGAGGAGCGCTTACAACTCATGGAAGGGGTAGAGGCATCGTAGGAGGTAGCTCCCGTATGGGAGATCACTGGCCCTCCATATACAGAACCCCTGGATATAGGTGTAGAGCTAGATATCTCGGAAGACCGACCACAAAGTGGGAGACACGAGGAGCAAGTGCTGCCTTTGAGCGATGAACCCCGAGATGCTCCTATGGGAGGTACCAATTCCAACTAATCCCATTTATTATGTCTATTTAATATGGAATTGCCAAGGAGCCAAGGGTATTCGTTTTAGACTTATCCTGCGAAATTATCTTAGTCACTATAATCCTGGCATCCTAGTGTTGATGGAAACCAGAATTAGTGGTACTAGGGCGCACGAAGTGATCCACAAGTTTAGGTTTGATTTCTCCTTCCAGATAGAAGCTGCAGGTTTCGCGAGTGGGATTTGGATGATGTGGAAGAGTGAGGTTATTGTTTCCATAGTGTTAGCGCACCGCCAATTCATTCATACCTCTGTCCATTATGCAGAGGACTCATTTGATTTTACCGCTATGTATGCGAGTCCTCAACAGTCTTCTCAAAAACACCTATGGCCTGCTCTAGAATGGATCGGCCGATCCGTTAATAGATCATGGCTAATTGCGGGGGACTTCAATGCAAAATTGGAGCAAGCGGATAAGAGGGGAGGAGCCATGGCCACTAGGATCGTGAACACTCATTTCCAGTCTTGGGTGCATGCTAACAGCCTTCATGATCTAGGGTACGTTGGATCCAAATTTATGTGGCGTCGGGGCATGGTGCAAGCTTGTTTGGATCGAGCCTTTGGATCTACTGATTGGATCCACACCTTCCCTCATGCGGTTAATTACCATTTACCTTTCCTAGGCTCTGATCATAGACTTATGTGGATCCAGATTCACTCCCCAACTTCTAGTCAATTAGGATCCCCTACCTTTCGTCTTCAGAATGTTTGGCTTACTCACCCAGGATTCGATGATTTAGTTGCAGAGAATTGGTTACCGAACGGGGAGACGATGAGCCAATCCTTAGCCCTTTTTTCTCAATACCTCACCAAATGGAATTGTGAGGAATTTGGGAATATTTTTCATCGCAAGAAAAGAATTCTAGCAAGACCGCAAGGCATTCAGAGGGTTATGAACGAGGATAATCTGGACTCCCTGCTTGCGTTGGAAGAACAATTGAGTGGAGAGCTTGTCCAGGTCTTGTGTGAAGAAGAAATCTTTTGGCATCAAAAAGCCTAGTGCAAATGGGTTTCGAAAGGCGATCGGAATACGAGGTTTTACCACACGCTCACTCTTTCTAGAAGAAAGAAGTTGCGTATTGAGAGACTTAAGGACTCTCAGGGGGCTATAGTCTCAGATCAAAGGCAACTGGGTCGCCTCGCACATGATTATTTTGCCACTCTATTTACGAGAGAGGAAGGGCAACCGTATCGGAACCTGACAACGGGAGCTTTCCCCTTACTTCTTGCAGAGCATCTCCGAGCCTTGGCTACATCCATACACCCCACCAAGATAAAACATGCGGTGTTCGGCTTGAATCCGAACAAAGCCCCTGGGGTGGATGGCTTCAATGCATTGTTTTTTCAGAAACAATGGGAGCAGATCGGCCTTAGAGTGACAGAGTTCATTCAGGATGTGTTTAAACAAGAACAGTGGGATGAGGAATTAAACCACACCCTGCTAGTTCTTGTCCTTAAAACTCCCTCCCCAAATAATTTTACCCAGTTTTGTTTGATCAGCCTCTGCACTATTCTATACAAAATCATCGCTAAAGTCATCGTTAACCGTTTGAAGATCCACTTGGGTTCTCTTGTGAAGGAGACCCAATGTAGTTTTATTCCGAGCCGACAAATTACTGATAATATAATAATTGCCCAAGAAACTATCCATTCTATGCGACGGAAGAAAGGGAAGAAGGGCTTTTTAGCAATCAAAGTGGACCTTGAAAAAGCTTATGACCGCCTTCGTTGGGACTTTATCCATAACATTTTAGAGGAGATTGGACTTCCAACAAAACTTATCTGGGTCATTATGAAGTGCGTTTCAACGGTGACCATGCAGGTGGTTTGGCAAGGGTCGGCCTCTGATCCTTTTAGCCCCTCGCGTGGGATACGATAAGGAGATCCACTCTCACCGTACCTTTTTGTGTTATGCATGGAACGTCTGGGACATCTTATCTCATGAGAGGTAGGTCAAGGAAGATGGCGACCGATACAGTTGAGCCCTAAAGGACCTCCTATCTCCCACCTCTTCTTTGCCGATGACCTAGTCCTGTTCGCGGAAGCAACAGATGACCAGGCTCAAGTCATTGAGCAGACTTTGGATGAGTTCTATCTGGCCTCAGGGCAGAAGGTCAACATAGACAAATCGAAGATATTCTTTTCCAACAACGTTAAGTCGGAAACGGCGCAACGTCTAAGTCAAACGCTCCATATCCAGAGTACGTCTAATTTGGGTAAATATCTCGGAGTCCCTCTCCTCTACGAGCGTACCACGCGCGCGACATACCAGCACATCCTAGACAACACCCAAAGGAAATTATCAGGATGGCAAGACCGTCAGCTCTCGCTTGCGGGCCGTGTCACCTTAGCCCAATCAGTATCTCCGCCCTGCCGATTTTCACAATGCAAACTATTCGCCTGCCGAGACAGCTCTGTGATAATTTGGAACAACTCATGCATAACTTTATCTGGGGTTCCACGGGCGAGCAAAGGAAAATGCCCTTTGTCAGTTGGGATGATGTGTGTCATCCCAAAAAGAACGGAGGACTAGGCATTAAACGTATTCGATCTTCCAATGATGCCTTACTAACCAAAATGGGATAGACACTTCTTACAAAACCTGAGGCATTATGGGTCAGAATTATACGGGCTAAATATCGTATGGACCCGTACCACATCCCCGAGTCGATCGACAGGACAAGGGCTTCATGTTTTGGAAGGGAATTGCGGCCACTTGAAAATTTGTCATCCAAGGTATTAAATGGCAACTCGGCAACGATCGGCATATTTACTTCTGGCAGGACAATTGGGGGAAAGACTGGGGACCGCTACTGCATGGGGCGACATCTCTAATACCAGAAGGCGACCTCTACACTATGGTAGCAGATTTCCAACATGAGGATGGTCACTGGAAGTGACATTTATTTCAACAGTACCTGCCATCCTTAGTCTGTTTGGATTTAACAGAGCTATCCCCTAATGTTACCAATGTGGAGGAAGATACCATAAGATGGGGACACACGAGTTATGGGTGGTTCACGGTGGCATCAGCCTATGAATTGATCGAAGGGCAAAACTCAGATCGAGAGCAAAGGCTCTGGGCTTTATTTTAGAAATGGGTGGGACCCCAACGAATCAGAGCATTCCTTTGTGATGTAGAACAGTTAGCTTGTGATTATCTTGAAGAATATGGTCGCCATAATTGTCACAAATCTCAACAGTTTTTCTGATTTTGGAAACAACAACTATTCTAGCAGTTTTCTATATTAGGAAATTCGTGATTATCATATATTCTATTTTGATAGATTTAGTATTTGATGTTATCTTCAATTATTCGATTTCCATTAGTTCTATCTCTATATAAGATGTCCGTTTTGTAATCGAAAACATAGTTTTTCCATTGAATAAAACTTCGAATTCTTGGAGTTGCTCCAAATTTGCTCTTTTCGCTGCGTCACTTTGGCTCATGACCAAGGAGAAACTCCTAACGAACCACCAACGTGTGGTACGACACATTGCGATCAATAGTAGCTGCGACGTTTATGAGCGGGAAGAATCCACTTCACATGTCCTTCGGGACTATCCGCGAGTGTCCAATTTCTGGCGAAAATTTCCCACGGAGGTAGTCAACACGGATTTCTTCCACCATGATGTGGTAGGTTGAGTGCAATCCAATCTGCTGAAGCAAGTTCAGGGGCAGATAGAGGACTGGCCTATTATTTTTGGTACCATGTGCTAGATGCTCTGGACGTGGAGAAACAAAAGTTTGTTTGACGAAGAATTTGCCTGGCCGGAGGATGGCACTAAGGTTGTTTTGGAGTATGTGGGGTGGATTTTTAGGGTAAGGGCAGTGGAAAGTTGTGTTTACCCATACCAGGGCATATTAGGAGGCACTCGGGTGGGCTGGACGACATCGTCAGAGAGCCGGGTAAAACTCAATACAGACGGAGCTTTTAAACCAGGGACACGCCTAGCTACCACTGACGGCCTTATGCGGGACTGTCACAGGCAATAGTGTGGAGGATTTTTTCAGCATATAGGTAGGGATGGCAACGGGGCGGGTATGGGGCCGGTATGCCATCCCCCGTACCCGCCCCATGAACCCACCCCCACCCCCATACTCGCCCCCATCCCCGTCGGAGATTTTTTTGGCACCCCCATACCCGTACCCGTTGGGGGTTTGACCCCCATCGGGT
>JANVCQ010000001.1:20429847-20453353 GCA_025531925.1 Erythroxylum plowmanianum
AATAAAAATAATTTTTTTGTAATTACTATATAACGGGTAAACGGGTAAACGGGTATGGGGGTGGTATCCCCATACCCGCCTCGATACCCGACGGGTATTTTTGCTAACCCCCCATACCCGTCCCACGGGTAAAAATTTGCTCCCCATATCCGCCCTCGTTCAGGTAATTTTATCGGGTACCCATCGGGTTCGGGTACAATTGCCATCCCTACATATAGGCAACAATTCGTTAGTAACAGGTGAACTCTAGGGAGTCCATTTGGGCCTCACGCTGGCATGGTCCCTCAAATACAGTCGTGTCATATTAAAAGTGGACTCTCTAGAAGTTATTAACATTATTTCTGCTCCCAATACCGAGATTTATATTAATAACTTTTTTATTAGCAGAAACCCGTAGACTGCTCATGTGGGATTGGGAGATGCGAATCACGCATGTGCATTGTGAAGGGAACCAATGCGCGGATCACCTAGCCGACCTTGCAGGGATGGCAAGCACCGGAATTCATATTCTTCAGGAACCTCCGCTGCTCCTCCTAGATTTAATTCACAGAGACTGGATTGGAACTGTGTATTGCAGAGCCGTGCGCTAGTTAGTTGTTTCGTGTTGTAAATTTCCCTTATATAAAAAAAAACACATGCACATAGACATGGACATGGACATGGGACAGAGGAAGTTGGCGTCTTGCCATCCTATAAATTATACCGTAATCATATTTGCAAGAGCCATCCTGTTACCTATTTTTCACTTGCAACTACGCATCGAAGTCTGTTGTTATGATTTTTAGACTCAATAACGTATTGCGCTCACTCCCACAATCACACAATCACGCAAAGAGAGAGAAATAAAGAGAGAGAGAAAGAGAATTAAAATTCATGTTTTAAATTGCTTGTCTTTCCATTCTGTTACAACCGCATATATGCTATTGTAACCGGAATATTCTAGATAGTGTCACGTGAGTCCATCTGCGTCTGTGACTCCTACGCTATGGTTCATTTATTCATAATTCGCCTCCACGACGTTGTCTCCCTCTTCTTCCCCAAAGGTTCATGCAACTCCAAATATCGTAACATCCCCTCTGTCTTCAAGAAACACCTTGTCTAGCAGATTCACGTCCGGGAATCTTTTCTGTAATTCGTAAAACCATTCCCATGTCGCCTCTTCCTTGGTTCCTCCTTGCCACTGCACCAGCACTTGTGTAACTGCCCTATTGTTCCTTTTCACCATCCGTCGTCCCCAAATAGCCACGAGAACTTTTGCCTTCTCCTCTATTGTCGTGGGCAACTGACTAAAAGTAGGTGTTCCTTCCGAGACAAAACCCCATAATTGAGAAACATGGAAAGTAGGATGAATGGTTGTGCCTTCGGGGAGTCCCAATGTGTAAGCCACCTTATTTATATTTGCAATGATCGGGAAAGATCGGGAAAGGTCCATAATACAGGGGTGCTAACTTCTTGTTGGGTCTTCGCTATAAGGAATGTTGTCGGTAGGGTTGCAGCTTCACGTATACCATTTGCCCTTCCTCGAATTCTCTGTCTGAACGCTTTTTATCCGCTTGTAGTTTCATCCTCTATTTTGCTCTATTTAGGTGGAATTTAATGATCTAAAGTGTGGCCTCCCTTTCCTGAAATATTTGATCCATCTCTACATCTCTGGAGTCTCCTGCTACGTATGGCACATATAATGGCGGCAGATACCCGTAGAGAACTTTGAATGATGTCGTGTTGATGGCTGAATGGTGTGTGGTATTATACCACCATTCTGCCATAGTTAACCAACTCACCCATTTCTGCAAAGTATCACAACAGAAACACTTCAGGTAAGTTTATAGCGTCTTGTTCACCGCTTCCGACTGCCCATCCGTCTGTGGATGGTAGGATGTGGAAGGTTGCAGCTTTACGCCTTGTAACCTAAACATTTCCCGCCAAAACTTACTCATGAAAAGTGGATCCCGATCTGAAATAATCCGTTCTGGCATCCCATGCAATTTAAATACGTGATCCATGAATACCTACGCCACCTCCTGAACTGTAAACGGGTGCTTGATTGCGGTGAAGTGTGCGTATTTCCGGAATCTGTTGACGACCACAAAGATGGCTGACTTTCCCTGGGATGGTGGTAACCCCTCTATGAAATCCATGATGACTTCCTTCCAACATCCGTTTGGCACTTGTAGTGGCTGTAACAAGCCCGGATAAGCAGCATGGTCGTATTTGCTTCTTTGACAAGTCACACAGTTCTTCACATGATTTCTCACGTCCTTGGCGATCTGCTTCCAATGGAACAAGCTCTGTATCCTCTTAATTGTTGCTGTCACCCCTGAGTGACCACCCTGCGGACTGTCATGTGCCATGGCTATTATTCTTTTCCGGAGCTCTTTGTTGCAACTTACTACTATCCTTCCCTTCCATCTAAGCATTCCATGCCGCCATTTGTAATTCCCGTAGGATTGTCCACAATTTCTAGCCTTCCAATGAGATCCTTTATGGTCTTGTCCTCCTCCCATCCTGCCTTGATCTCGTCCATCATGGTGGCTTGTATTTGCGAGACCGCCATTGTGAGTAGTTGTTGACTCGAGATTCTAGACAATGCGTCGGCTGCCAAGTTCTCCTTTCCACTTTTGTAAGTTACCTCAAAATTGTATCCGATCAGCTTTGGAAGCCAGTTTTGCTGGAAGGGTGTGGAGATCCTTTGCTCCAGTAGATATTTTAAACTCCTGTGGTCCATCTGTACTCGAAAGAACCTCCCGTTCAAATAGTGGTGCCAGTGCATTACTGCTTTCATAATGGTGAGGAACTCCTTTTCATATGTTGATAGTCCTTGGTGCTTGGGAGCTAAAGCTTTGCTCAAGAAAGCTATCGGGCGACCCTCTTGCTGAAACACCACACCTATTCCTTTGTCGCACCCATCTGCCTCAATTACGAACAATTTAGTAACGTCGGGAAGCGCTAATACCGATGCTACCATTATTCTTCCTTTTAGCTGTTCAAAACTTCTTGTTGTTGTTCCTTCCAGTCCAAACTTCCTACCTCCGGTTTCTTCAGCAAATTATTGAGAGGCTTCGCTAGGATGCCATAGTGTTTGATTAATCTTCGGTAGTAGCCAGTCAGCCCGAGAAACCCCCTGAGCTCCTTCAGTGTATACAGCTCAGGCCATTGTCAAATCATTTCGACCTTCTTCTCATCAGTGGAAACCCCTTTTCAGATATTGAGTGGCCCAAATAGTATATCTGCCTGGCCCCAAATATACACTTACTTCCTCGCACGTATAGTTGTTGTTGTCTTAAGACTTCCAAAACCATGCAAAGATGATCCAGGTGTTGGAAGAAATCTGTACTGTAAATGAGCAAATCATCAAAGAAAACCAATAAGAATTTTCGAAGGGAGGGTTGAAATATTTCATTCATAAGGCTTTGAAATGTAGGAGCATTCGTGAGGCCGAATGGCATCACGAGAAACTCAAAGTGCCCTTCATGAGTTTTGAAGGCTGTCTTCGGGATGTCCTCCTCCTTCATCCAGATCTGGTGATATCCAGATTGCAAATCGAGCTTTGAGTACCAACTGGATCCCTGCAGTTCCTCCAGAAGCTCCTCAATTAGTGGAATCGAAAACTTGCTTTTGATCGTGTGCTTGTTTAATTCTCGGTAGACGATACACATCCTTCAGGAGTTGTCCTTCTTCCTTACTAAGATGACTGGCGACGCATACGGACTGACGCTCTTCCGTATGAATCCTTGCTCCGACAGCTCCTGCACCGCCGTTTCTATGGCATCCTTCTATTCACCAGAATAGTGGTAGGGCCTTATATTAATGGTCTCCACTCCAGGCTTTAAATGGATTGCATGATCACACGCACGTTTTGGCGACAATCCCTTGGGTTCTGAGAAAACATCTCCATAATCCGCTAACAATCCCTCTATCTCGTATTTGCTCTAAACGTCGTCATTAAAGCTCAAGTGTTGCATCTGAATTTCAATCGGATTAGGCAAACGCAACATAAATAACGCACCTTGGTTTGAGTCCTTGATCATTTTATGGAGATTCTTACCTGATACTTCTCGAGTTGGCATCTCGGGTTATCCCGACAACGACACTACTCTCCCTTCCCACTGGAACTCCATGGTGCGCCTCTTGAAGTTACACAGTACATCATCTAATGTCGCCAACCATTGTACCCCCAGTACCATATCGCATCCCCCTAACTTGATGACCAAAGCTTCTGTAGCAAATCTTGCCCCCTGCATGTGCCACACAAAATGCCTACACACTTGTTTACAGACCAGTTTTAATCCCCCTCCCACGGTAATGCTTATAGGATCGATCTCGCTTATCTCTACCATTGTTTTTCTTACCACCTTCTCATTCAAGAAATTGTGCGTACTTCCACTGTCCACTAGAATATACAGAGGTCTCTGCCTATAACTTCCCACAACCCGAAGTTGTTTATAATCCGTTTGATCCTTTAAACCCCACATGGCCTCTAGCGAAATGTTAGGATTGAGGGGAGCTCCGTTCTCCGGCTCGTTACATCCAAATTCCTCCTCTTTCGGGTCCTCGTCTTCCACCATGTATAACTGGAACTGTTTCTTCCTACACCGGTTCCCCGGCGAGTACTTCTCATCACACCAGAAACATAAGCCTTTTGCTCTTTTTTCATCGACCTCCCTGCCGCTTGTTGTCCTACTGTTCCGCTGGTTTCTGAAATTGATGTTTCTGCTTCCTTGACTTCCCGGAGTAGGCATCAACCCCGCCTCGGTCTGCGGCTTGGACACAGGAGTTGTGTAATTACTTCCTTTGTACGAAGATGCCCCCCCCCCCCTCACCGGGCTACTGACCCTGCTTCCCTTACCGAAGTAGATTGGCACACTGGCTGCAACAATCGCCTCCTATTTTCGCGCCCATGTATAAGCTTGGTGCAGTCTGTGGATCCATCATCTTCACTGTCAGCCCCAGCTCCAATTTAAGCCCCTTTAAGAAGAACCCTACCAAGTATTCTTCAGGCAGAGTAAGTTTGTTTGAGTACCTGTCGAACAATGCGCAATATTCCAGTACCGAACCCTCTTGTCTTAACTCCTTTAAATCTCCCATGGGATCTTCAAAGATATTTTCATCGAACCGTTGTCGTAGGAGAGTCACGAACTCTTCCCATTTCATCTCATGCACCTCCTTCTGATTCCTAATAGTAAGTTGATACCATTCGTGTGCGTCGCCTTCCATATGGATCGAAGCAAGCCTTATCTTTAATTCGTCAGGTATATGATCCATAGTAACGAACTGTTCGCACTTATAGCTCCAGTTCCTTACTCTGGTGCCATCAAACGTCAGGAATTCGGTTTTGTTGGCCTTTATTACTCCCATTCCGCGTCCTCCTTCTCCAGAACCCTTCACCGATGATTCCATCTCTTCCTTGTCCATTTTCTGCATGAGTTGCTGAAACATTGACTTAATGTCACTAATTTCTTTTTCGTGCCGTGATTGAGCTTCGAACATGCTTCTAATGCTTTCTTCTAAACAACGAACCTCAGCCCCTCTCGTGCTTTCGGCAATTCTTTTATGAGGAACGTACGCTCTGATACCAGTTGTTATGATTTTTAGACTCAATGATGTATTGCACTCACTCCCACAATCATACAATCACGCAAAGAGAAACAAAGAGAGAAAGGGAATCAAAATTTATTTTCTAAATTGCTTGTCTTTTCATTCTGTTACAACCACATATATGCTATTGTAACCGGAATATTCTAGATAGTGTCACGTGAGTCCGTCTACATTTGTGACTCCTACACTACGTTTCATTTATTCATAATTCGCCTCCACAACGTCATCTCCCTCTTCTTCCCCAAAGGTTCATGCAACTCCAAATATCGTAACATCTGCACTCTTGACTCTACCCAAAACAAGCAGCCAAGACCGAGTAGGACTTGTAGGAAATGTAGTTGAATCACTTCGAGAGCCTTGTTCAGAGTAAAACATAAAGATGGGGCTATACAAGAGAAGATAATAATCACTCAGGTAACAACGATTTATTTATATATTATATTGGTCACAACAAAGCTCACATAAAAACCATTTCTTCCCTTCCATTTATACCACAGTATACAAAGAATATCAAGTGTTATACATTCGGTGACAATGGGCTATCAATAGAATCCCTCTACCAGAAAAACCCAAACTTTTTGAGCATCTGAATTCATACACTATATATATATTCATTACAAATTCCCCCCGGTAAAAGGGAAAGGAAGAGAGCGAGGATAAAGAAGAAGAAAGTAGGCTACCCTTAGCAAAATTTATAAATTACAGCCATCAATCATGGCGAAAATTTCCTAATTTGTAATGACAATGGGCAAACACACGAGACCTTGTGCGTGAAGCCCCTATGCTTTCTAACATTTAAAGCTAAGTGACATGGGATGAATCGTCTCAAAAGAGACAAACAACATAGAAGTTGCAATTAAAAAGCACTCGAGAACCGAAAATGGAAAATGGAAAATGAACCGGCAAATTGCTTGATAGCAGCATTTAAACGTGTAATTGGCTAAACAGACTCACCAAAAATGATTAATTCAAGCACATGGTGGAGAGAACTCAGACTTCCCGATCCACTATGGACAAAAGAAATGGCAGGCATGCAAAGCTCCATTTACTTTGAAGCTCAGCATTTCAATGCCCGTTGACCTGCATCACCGCCAAACCCACAAAAATCTTCAAAGAGAATGACCACCTCTGGTCACTTCAAACGATTACTCAATAGATGGAATAAGCAGCAAACAGAAAGCAATGCAAATTTGTGTCAAATGGTGTCCAAATCTTGTCTCATGAAGCAGCGGCAGTGGCAGCAGATGCTTTCTCCATCTTATCCTTTTCAATCTCTGTTCTTCTGTTTTCAGCATGCTGAGCAACACCATTTGCCAATGCTTGGTGATGGAAATCTAGCGTCTGCATAAGTTTCTGGACCCTCAAAGGATCTGAAGCTTGAATAGCTGAAGCCAAACAAAAATGAGGCTGCAGCTACATACTTGACAGAAGTATGATTCAAGTTGTCTGATTAAGGAAGAAAACATGTCTCACCTTTAACAGTATCCACAAAAAAAATGAAAGGGTCCACCTCATCAATTGGCGATTGCAACTCTTCATCGTCACTATAGTCATCATCTGAATCATCGTCGTCGTCGTCATCATGTGGACGGAAAGCCTTTGCCTGTAAAATGAATATTTCAGTTAAAAATAAAGCAAAACACATCATAGCAATGTAACTATCAGACTTGAAGTAATTTCATGACACAAAATCTCCTCAGGATATAGTCTAGATCTACAATTTTGTTTCTGGCCCTAATCCAGATATCTAAGAAAAAAGGCAAATAAATAAGGATATGTTTCAATACAGCTCATAAGAATCAATGTGCTTGTATGAATTCGTCATAAGTAAGCATATCCTCATTATTGTCAACACAGCTCATAAGAACAACAAATTGTCTGGTATGACATTAATTCAGTCCAATTCCAGAAAGATTAAACTGCTCAACCAACCAATTTGGATAACCTAAATTTGGATGAATTCGATCAAAGATAAATTTGGATGATATAAGCATCCAAAACAGCAAGGCCAAGGAAGCATCTTGCTTGCAAAGACAATGATGTGAGCCTTCCATAAACAAAGTTAGCAGATAAAGAGCAGTGTTTCTGCATCTTCTTAAATCTGGATCAACAAGAATGAACAATCTGGTTCCCTATTCCCTTTTGCTTTTGATAAACAAAATCCAGAACTAGATAGAAAGATGCTGATTTTTAAACTTAAAATAATTAACTTTTACTCCATTGTGCTCCATGCTACAACCATAGCGTTTCATATTATTGCCACAAATTGAGAATTGAGTTCTGTATTACTTTTTAAAAGTTAACATTTGTTCCCTTTACCTTAACCTTCAAATGTCCACAAAAAAGTACAAGGAATGCACAAATGCAAGCCTGGCTGAAACAGACTTTAGGATTGCACAAGTAAAAGTCTGTGCTGCCACAGACTTATTAGTTATGTTTCAAAATACTTGCGATAATACAATCAAGGTTGTGGGAAGGATTGAAAAAAATTTGAAGTGCTTTGGTGGATAGAATGAAGAAATACAGTATCCCTCAGACGATATTCGATATGTCAAAAATCTTCACATGTTATCGAGTGCTAGTTGGATGCTTGCTTGATATTTTGATTCAATATTAGTGGAGAAACCTATATAATCCTAGTAAATTGATATACGAAAACAAAATGGCATAGTTATGAGCAAATTAACACACCTGAGCAGCTAACTTTTGAAGTTTAATGCTGTCTGCTTCATCCCCATCCTCAGTATCATCTCCCATCTCCTTGTCAAACCCATCACCATCATCATCTTCATTATCAGACTGGAAACCATCCATATCATCCTCATCTTCTGCCTCTTCTTCCTTTGCAGCTTCTGTAAAACATAATATCAATATGGCTGGAGGCATAAACATCGTCCGCCTACAAATGAATTAGGGAAAGGAGACTATGGGACAGACCAGCAACTTGATCCTTGTATGCAACTAGGAGATCGAGTGTAGCCCTGAAAACAGGCTCCAGAGCCTCGCTAGGCAATTGATCAGCTGGCAGCGAAAGCAATGATGTTAACCCCAAGCAACAAACTTTCTTATCATGTTCCCTGCACCAGAGAATCATTTAGATTAGTGATTCTACTACCCCAAAAGTAGAAATTAAGCATTGAATTTGTCCAAAAAAGAACAGAAGGGAAACTAAGTCCAAACTCCAAATTTTCACTTGACATTTCTATAAAACCTTGGATGAAATCACAATACAGATATTACCTTTTAAAACTAGCTCGAGTACCATTCTTTTTACATTGCTGCAACATCTGGAACCAAAGACCAAAAGTCTCTGTAGCAACACCAAGTTTATGCAGTGTGCTGAGTGTTAAAGCTGCATTGTAATAAAGAGCGTTTGCAATCTGCAAAAGTATTCAACACGCTTTATATGCTAACTGTCAATCAAACAATTAGATAACAACAAGGACACTAATCTGAGTAGTGTGGCTAGAAATAAATAGTTATAGACAGGAGAGCTTCATTTAATAAATACTACTAAAATGACTTAACTAGCTTATCAGGCTTTTCCAACAATGAATTAAAAACAATGAGATTATTAGCAGAGGAACCCGTAACTTCTTCAATGTTGGCATTAATCAGGGGGAAATTATTAGGGAACCAAAATAAACATTAGTGCACAACGAGAATTCTGAACTAAGGCTATTTGAAAAAGGGAATTCTTATAATTGTAATGGAAAAAATGTAGCCTCTATACCACTTTCATAAGAAGGCATTTCAGGTATGATTTCTCAGTACTTCGCAACCTCTCAACGGTAATTCTCAGATATGGTTCAACCCACTGGTCCACCTGCCCTTTACAGTTCTGAAAAACTACTTCGATAAGCTTTGGGGCTGGCTCAATATCACTATCCTCCAGGTTATCATCAGCCATGGTCTGCCAAAAAAACCAACAAAACATGGAACACATCAGCAATAGCAAGTAAAAGTGTAAAACAAACAATAACAATGAAACATAAACAATAACAGCATGTTCAATGGAGTAATGGTTCTTTTTTACTCTGATTGAATTAAGCAGATAACAACATAATAAATCTTTTTATGATCATGAAGAAACTAACAGATGAAATCATGTTCCAAAGGCTTTTCTGATAATCAGGTTCCTTGCACGTCAGGAAATGAGTTGTTCCTCTAGAGATATAGTTGTCCAAAGGAACCAAAATGTCTGCATTAAAATAGACCAAAAAGATATTTAGAAAATAATAGAATATGGTCCTCATAAGAAAGCAAAACATAAGGCCCATCCAGTGCATCACAACATATACAGTTGTGAAATTTAGTAGAAATGAAAAGTAAAAATTAGTTCAGGAAAAGTAGTTTCCAAGCACAGTTAACAATTAAATGGATGGAGAGGTAACAAATTGCCAGCATATCATCAACTGTAAAGTGCAGCTACGAATACATACTTGGAAAGAAATCAACAGCCCAATCTGCCAATGCTTCCATCATCAAGGGCCAAAGACTCCACATATCCAAAGATATTGTTGGCGAGAAAAAGGTCATATACGAAACAATTTCCAAGACTTCTTCAAATACATCTACAGGGATGCAGAGAACAAAAGAACCATATGAATTGAATATTTGAGTCATAAACAAAAAGTTTTGACTAATGTCCAGCTGCTGAAATCATAATACATGTCCAAGATTTAGGGTAACATGAAAATTAACATTCGCATACCTTGACCATCAGTTGTCAACATCCTACGCATTATAGGAAGCAAAGTAGGCTCAACTTGGACAAAAAGATGAGGCAGCCTACTAACTGATTCGAGAATTGTGCTGATAGCACGCAAACAACCAACTGCTGCCAAAGCACCAGTATCATCAGCTTCATCATCAGCTTCTGCAGTGTTCATACACCTCCAAAATGCAGCTGCCTGAATTTAAAGATTCCTTAATCAGCAACATAAAGTACTTAAATTAGCTCCAGCGAAAATAAACAATCATTACCAAATTCTGGCATAGCCCAAGAGCATAGGGTGCCATCTCCTCGCCAAATTTGTCTACTATAGTTTCCAGAGTAAAAACCAGGTCCTCATTCTCAACCTCATTCATTAGTTTAAAGAATTCTGGACAAATGGGGTGAAAAGAGAAAAAGAACAAGTATATCAGAAATCCTAATAATCCACCGTAATCTCAAAAAGCCTTAATAAATACTAAACAAAAGGTGAAATGAATCACTTGGGTCCTAGAAACAAATTTCGCTCGGCATTTGTCAGCTCATGCTTCGCAGAATACACTTTCATTGTACTGTTATATGTAAAGTTTTAATGCATAAATAAAAGCCAGATGCCATTGTTAGCATTTGGACAAAAATTCAACTGAAATAGTTAATGTATAAATTGACAGAACATAACTTTCAGAAACAATCTATTATCAAAATGATTGCCAAGCCTCACAAAATTCCTTACTGATTTAACCCACTAAGTGTTTCAAGAAAGCTCATAAATAGCAACAAATTTGACAACATAGCAATGTTCCATCATCATACCATCAAGCAGTTGAGGGAGAATTGGGCGGATCTCATTTAAATCTGCGTAATTAGGAAAAAAATTTGAGACAAAGAGAGGATAACATTGAAGACAGAGCGAAAATGGTTAGCGGGAATTGAAACAGAGAGAGAGGGAGGAGAAGCCATTTGCCTTTACAAGCTTCAACAAAGCTTCTCAATGCAAAAACTGAGTCAACACGAACAGGAAGCTCTGAATCACGTAAGCGAGCAACAACACTATGCAAGGCTTTGCAAAAATTGTTCTGGTCCAAGAAGTTAATGTGGGCATATTGTCCAGCAACCCATGCTGCCTGATGTATATGCACAGACGAAAAATAAATAAATAAAACATAAAAAGAACATCAGTTGAAACACAGACCTTAAAAAATGAAAATATCATGACACATGATCAACATAAAAATAGGATTCAAGTCAACTGAAATGCATGTATATGGTCAATAACATACAAAAATTCAAAGATCTTAAGGTCTAAAATACCTTCGCTCTGAGATGCCCAACAGGACTGCTAAACTCGGGGAAGACATGCTGTATTAGCATTCGCTCCAACTCAGATTTGTAAGGATCAGTTTGTTTCAACTTATCACATAGTGCACCAATTGCAAGCAAAGCACCGTCTTTTTGTCGATATGGTTTATATTCAACAGGTAATTCATCATATCTGTACAGAAAAATACCAGAAAACCAAAATTAAAGCTAGCAGCCATACCACAGTTTATCTCATATCTTCACACTAAAAAGAAAAGAAATTACCTCTTAAAAATTTCCACAATGAATAGGACAAACTTTTGAAGATTCTCTTTCCCACGTTTTCTAACCAACTCACTTACAAAGTCCATTGCAGCAGTACGAGGGCTATATAAATCTTCAATAATATCTGTAGCAAGAAAGCTACATGTAAATGACAATTCCAATCTAATCAACTACGACAATTGATAAAGATTAGACACTCACCATAACCCTTCCTCACATATTCATGAGGATCTTCATCCCAAAGCTTTTGATCGTTATCATTGAAGCACATAAGAGGGAACACTATCTCAAACAGAAGAACGTCAAGTCGGGGTTGCAGTAGATTGTACATACTATTCTTTGAAATACTACACAAAAGAAAAATTAGCATTAGGGAATGATAAAAGATAACACAAAACGAGATGCTCAGAGTTTGGTTTGCACTTCATTTCATATTGAAATAGATTTCACAATGTGCTCCAAAAACTAGGTACCTTCACAGCATGAACTTAATGTGATATTACAATTCATCGATAAAATTTGGAATACTCTTTACATAAATAAGCACATAGTGCAGAAATTGGGACATTTACCAACAGTTGCAACATCAAATAAGAAATAGAATTAAGTGTAATGTAAAGGAGAACAGAAAAATAAATATGCGAGGCAGCATATTTCACACACCTGTTGCTTAAGTACTGAAGAATCAAGTTTATAACTCGGTCAGGTAAATAGCCACCGACACGGATTACATTCAACAAATTCAAGTGGCACTCCAAAATCTTCCCTGCATAGTTCTTCTGAAACATTTGAGCAAAAGCCTTATTTTCTGGGTTTTGTAGCTTCAAATCTCCAAACCTACAAGCTTTATATGGTCAAAAGTCGGAAATAAACCACCTACTCCTCCAAGTACTCATAACGTATTTCCTAGATAAAGATATACCTAGTATACAGCCTGTTCAAGATATGAACAGTCCATTTCTTCACCTTCCACCAACCCCATGATTTCCTAAGATCAGGATCCACAGGTTGACCCTCAAAAGGAACTGGCCTTTCCAAAACATTTAAGAAAAGAATCATCCATGCATTAAAGACATTGGGATCAAAGAGTTGTTTTGGAATCTCCAACTGAAGAAAGATGACAATTATGAACAATTAATTACGACATGAAACTTATAATCTCCAAAATAAGCTACACTTACTAACAAAAAATCAGTAAAGACAAACATAAAGAATTGCCTATTTATCAATAGTTCGCTACTCATTATTGAACTAGACTCATGCTAGTATTTGGACAGAAGAATGTAACTATAGCATCCTCGATGAAAGCAAGTGCTGTAAAATCCATTTTTGTTATTTCCAATTTATAGCTAAAAACCAGAGCTTATGACATACATTAAGATGCAAATCAATTCTGAAACTTGAAATCCATCAAATAATAAGTGCAAGGATGGTTGAAACTATTTTGCATTGGCATGAACACTAAAAGTTTGAAAGTCAAAAGGGAAAAAAATAAAGAATTAAGGTAGGAAAAATGTAGAACAGCACAATATGATCAAATCCAAAACTTAATTGCACATGAAACAACAGAACCACTTGAGATTGTCTTAAGACATCACAAGTGCGGTGAACGTTAGTTTATCAATGTAGAAATTGACTCCAAGAAATCTGTTTTGGTAGAATAGTACAACAGATTCAGTGATTTACTAGCATCTGATTTGTTCTATTTTCATTAAAAGAGCTTACATATATGGAAGACCAGAAAATTTTACAAATAAGCTTTATCAAATCCGCGACTTCAATAGATGGGTTTGGTATTTGAACAAGATTGTTGAATATGTTGAGAAGATGTGAAAATGTCTCCTCAACAATGTGATATACCGGTGTCCTCTCGTCATCTGATTTAAACCTGAAAAAAATAAATGAGTAACTCTGCCTGCTGAAAAGCAATAACTTTTATGAATGTATAGACATTCAGAGAATAGGTACATAAAAGATTTTCCAACTATATGCTTACTCATATTTTCTAGCAAGAATACGCAACACATAAAGAGCTCCATAAATGTGTTGTTCTTGTAGCTGTAGGTTATGCTTAATCCAATCCAGAAGGCGAGGCCATTGCTCTGGATAATCAGCATGTATAATAGTCTTAAGACACTCACCCAACTGTACCCTGGAAATCAAAAAAAGTATTTGAGAAACTGATTCAGTTCATATGATGAAACATGAATTTTTCAGTTCATTTCACACACAAAAAAAATCAAATTAAACAGAAAAAATCAATGAAGCAGAAGAATATCTGAAAGAAGTACCTAAATTAAACAGAAAAAATCAATGAAGCAGAAGAATATCTGAAAGAAGTACCTCAGCAGAGAAGGGACTTGCACAACAAAACCAAGGATGTGATCCCTCACCAAGTCCTTATCACTTTGCAAGATCTTTGATTTCTCATCTACATAAAAGATGTGAAACCGAACAGGGAAACATCTATCACCCACAATTCATAGTCTTTATACTCTAAATACAAACAAGTTGAACAAGTTAAAGTTTTCGATGAATTGTACTCATAGCATCACTAACACACAGAAGAAATGTTACATACCAGGATCAAATGTTACATACCAGGATCAAGCGGAGCCCAGTTCTTTGCAACGAAGTTCTTGAAATGAATACTCGCAACTTGTCGGACTCCCATGTCGCAACTATTGTCCACAATGATCTGCAACAATCTAACCAGATGCTGTGGAGCGTACTGGAACTGTACATATAACCAAACACATATGAGAATTTTGATCCTTTGGATAAGCATAACCCTTGATAAACATAACTACACAGAAAAAACGCTTTTTTACTTATCAGAAAGCCAAAATACATTTAATCATAATCGAATAAGCTCTCAAGCATAATTTTTGAGTTAGCGAACGATCATGTCTAACTAAAACGGCAATCCAATAAAAACTATTGCAGAGAAACAAATAACGACCTGATTAAGGCTTTGTTCGGCGGCTTTGCGTTCGTCGGGATTGGGGCTGAGAGCAGCCCGGAGGATAACGGCAAGGCTAGGAAGATCCATGACCAACGATCGAGAAAACAGAAAACTGAAACTGAATGTTCTGAGGAAACTAAACCCTAGCTCAAACCAGAGTAGGGTTTAGATAAAGAGAGAAAATGTGAAGATAAACAGAGGAGAGAGGAGTTGCAGAGGGAGACACCTAGAGTGTGGCAGCAGACTATTTAAATCACTAGGGTTTACGTTCGTTTAACTATAAAACCAAACTAACCAAATACATCTGGTTTGGGTTTACTGCTTTATTACCCAGTATTTTCCTAAATTAAATATAGTTTATTATTTTAAATTTTAAACTGCATAATAATATCAAAATTAGTTGAAACAGAATAAAAATTAATTTAAAATTCAAAATAAAAATAAAATAAATATAGATCTTCATTTGTCGTCATCGTCATCGGTATCATCATCATCGCACCCAGTCCGAAGTTTCGTAATAAAACGGGGTCTGAAAAGGTTTGATAGTACATAACCTTACCTCTATATAATAGAGAGATTATTTTCGATAGACCCACATGCACATCTTCACTTATAAATTTTAAAATTTTTGAATTAAAATTTTTAATAAATAAAATAACATTAATAAAAAATTTAATGTTAATCCTTTTGGTCTAGTTAAACTTTACTCTTGTATGGATCTTTTCTAACATGCATTCTTATTTTAGCTTTTATTGTTAATTTTTGAAATGTTCTATACTTATATTATTTTTGATTGCCTTACTTTTTTGTATTATTAATATTACCATTGTTGCTATTTATTATTTTTTTGTATTTATGTTATCACATTTTTAGTGTTTATTTAACTTACTTACATAGTTAATTTATTTTATTATTTTTGTTTCACATATGTATGTAAATCCTTTTTAATTTTGTAGTATCTTCATAACATATTATATGTGAGTCTATTAAAAATAACCTCTTTACTTGGTAGAGTTAAAACTCTATATTATCAGACTTCTTTAGATCTCGCGTCTTAACGAAACTTCATCTAAATGTTAATAATGATAATAATAAAAGCAATTGATGCTAAATAAATTATAATCCTTTCAAATTTTCAAAAATACTTACTTTGTAACAATTTTGTTGCTTTTTAAACAAATTTAGAGTATTTTTAATTTTCATACATTATTTTGTTACAACATTAAGATCTTCGTAGCACATTATATGTAAGTTTATCAAAATAATTTCTCTATTAAATAAGATAAAGTTACGTATTATTGAACCTTTTAAAATTATCTCGATAAATTTCAATTAAGCGTTGAAGATGATGGTAAATTATATTACAGTATTAAAAAATATAAAGTTACCGAACATGGCAGATACTCCCTCCTATCCAAAATAAGTGTCGTTTTAGAGAGATTTTAATTATTCAAAATAAGTGTCGTTCACGATTTTTCATGCATGTTTATAATTTTATTTTCAAAATTACACTTTTAATTTCTCTCACATTCTAATTATACAAATTACATTTTAAAGGTAATTCAACATGTAATTAATAAGGGTATATCAAACATTTCACTAACTTTTTTAATAAGTATGCATCTCTCTAAAATGACACTTATTTTAAATAAGAGGGAGTAACAATTACTTGCGCAAGTGCAATAGAAATTAATGTATCTGTGCCGTGTCACGAACAGGTCTGACCTGTTTGTGTGTGTAATGTGTTGCTATTCTTATTATTATTAAATAGAAAGTGAAGTATTCTTCAGGGTTTGCTACCGCAGGGGGCCTCCTCCATGACAGTAATGGTGATTGGCTAGGAGGTTTTGTCCAGAATATTGATCGGTGTTCCTCGGTTGACACCGAACTCTAGGGTGTTTATTCCGGACTCCACCTAGCCTGGGACTCCAGATTTCGGTAGGTGGAGTTAGAACTAGATTCCCAAGTGGTCTCTAGTCTCATCGCGGATTCCCCTACCCGCACCACGTCTCTCCGATCGCTCGTTTTGGGCATTAATGAACTACTCAATCGTAACTGGGTAGTTTTACCCCGTCACATTTACAGAGAGGATAACAGGTGTGCCGACTGGCTTGCGAATTTTGTTGTAAATTTTCGACTAAGGGTTACCATTTTTGCTTTTGCTCTTACAGGATGTCAATCGCTCCTCATAGAGGACATCGTTGAGGTTAGTTTTTCCATATTAGTCTAACTTGCTGTTTGTACTTTTTCTATTACATTTAAAAAAAAAAAAAAAGGAAAGTGAATTGGAAACGTGCGTGATTGATTGGCAGATGGGGAAAATGGTGGTAACTCCGTAACTAGCATGTCTGATTTATGCTATTTATATAAATGTCCTGTCCTGTCAACGCTCTTCCCTTACTTAAACAAGCCTCTTTTTAACCCCAACGGTGTAATAGAATTCGTAGAGGGATCTCGTAATTTAAGGGAGATTTAAACTCCTGACTGTTTAAAATTTAAGATTAAAGTTTTATCTTTTGTAAAGAACCTAACGTATAAATTAATCTGGATATGGATGACTTAAAAATATCTTTCCATAATTAAAACCCTCTTAAAATATTTTATGAGTAACAAAATAAACAAGACCTCTTGTTTTCTTGTTTTTTTTTCAACCTAAGGAAGAGCTATGTGTGACATGATTACGTAGCATCATAAGATTCTCGTTATACAAGAAATTTGAGATAATAATGAATGTAAGTGATATATTCTATTAAATTTGAAGTAATGGAAATGGTAAGAGAGTTTATAATGACTTATATTTCTCGTATAATCAAGGGGTATGCAACAAATTATCCTAAAAGTGACATAAAAATATTGTTCATCTAATTATAATATATTATTAAACATTTTTTGTATATTTTACCCTTTTATTAATTTTTTGTTAAATTAATGTAATTAATTATTTTATATGTAATTATTGTTTTTACTAATATAATAATTACACTATATGTGACTTTATTTATATCTTCTCTGTTCTAGTTTATTATCGATTATTTAAATTTATATCAAATTAGTTAGTAATATGTTTTGTAACATAAATTTTAATTTTATATATCATTAAATAATTTCATTTTAATTAATTATAAAAATTGAAACAGTTTAATCTAATTAAGTTCAAAATAATTTTGCATGTGTTGAACAAAAATTATTTTGATAATAAATTTTAATCTATTCCAAAATTTCTAATTAAATATTTAAAGACTAATTATTTATATATTCGCATTTAAATTAAATTTTTATTTTCAGATAAAAGCAACAAAGTTACTAAAAGCTTTGGTCCCTGTACATATTCAACAATATGCATGTTCGACCAGTTAAAAATTATCTTCAAACTTCATATATGATTTATCCCATAATGCCACTTCTAAAAGACAACAAGGTCGCTTAAAAAAATATATAAGATGATCGACATTAATTATTTTTTAATATTTAATTTATAAAATATAAGATTAGTATAAGTTGGCAATATATATAAAAAATAAGAACAATTTAAAATTTTCACTATTTTACATTAAAATATAAAGATAAAAGACATAGACCTTCTATGTAATCTAAAATTTTTAAAAATAATTCTTTTATATTTAAAATTCATGAAAATTTTCTTCTATTTTTTTGTTTTTTAATTTCTCTTAAATTTCGGTTAAAAATAATGACAAAATACACACAATATGAATATCAAATATAGACTAATTAAATATTGTTTAAATAATGATTTAATCTAATTTTTAAACTCAACCCAAACTAATTAAATTCAACTCAAACTAATAATTTATTATAATTATCTAAAAATATTATTTTAAGTCGAATTTAATTAGTTGACTTGGGTTAAAGAGTTAAATTTGGTTATCATATTAGCGACATTTGATTAATCTATGTCTGATGTTTGCACTACATATATTTTGTATTTATTTTTGACCAAAATCTAGAAAAAAGAGGTTTTTTTTCTATAAACTTAAAATTAAAAAACTTCTAAAAAATAGGGGCAATAAAATTTTGATTATTTAAAAGGTCATGTGATTTTCTATGGTCTCTTAGTGCCACTTTGATTGAGCTTTTGGAGGATGAATAAGCCTTTTTTTTCACCGAAAAAGTTTTAAAAAATGAGTATTTAGCTGTAAAATGAAAAAATTATTTTTTTGTATATATAACTTTTTTGGCAACTAAAATACAGTTTTTAAAAAACTCAAATTTGGAGTTTATCAAAAAGGTATTTTTTTAGGTAGATTTTTTAGATCTTCACGTTTATTTTGAGATTTATATAATATTATTTGACTTTTTATATGTTTTAATATTATTTTTTATATTAGTTTTACTTATGGTATAATTCATATAAAAGATTTGATTAGATATATTTTCATTTATGTTTCGTATGGTTTAAAATTATATAATAATTAATATATTATGCTTTGCATATTGGTTAATATATTTTAAATAATTTTATTACAAAATAAAATATAGTTAAAATTAAAAATATTTTTTATTTTTATGTTGTCAAACAATCTATTGTATGAAATTCATTAAAAAAGCTCTTTTTTAAATGACAGTTAAATAATCAACTGGCTTTTTAGAAAAGCTCTACTAATATAAACTCAACCAATCAGGCACTTAATCTATAGACTACGTCTATCTCTTATACCCAAAATATAAAAATATCTTCATACTTTCTTCAGTTATATATATATATATATATATAAGGAAAAAATACAAGAACAAATATAATATTAATTTCAATTTACAATTTCAAGGAACATGTGAAAATGTAAAAGTATTATATTGTAGAATTTAAAAATATATTTTAAAAATTCAAATATACTTCTGATAGTAATTGCATATAACCAATGGTTAAAACAAATTTTAAAACATGTGAAGATAGTATTTGAAATCATTTTTACATCTTATAACTGGATGTTTTTTTTTTACTTTGTTTTATGTTTAAATTGTTATAATCGAAGTGAAACATTTTGCAAATTGAAATTCAATTTCTTTTTTTAATATACGTATAGAATCTTATTACAATTACCCTTTTTTATAAATATGATAACTTTGTTGTAAATATCTATTAAAATTATTTCATTTAATAATTTAAAATTAAGTTAATGATAAAAAACTTCAAATTTTTTTAATATTGTAATACTAATCTAAATTTTAAAAATATCATTAAAATATTCTATTTTTAATTTTTTTAAAAGTAACCTAACGTTTTTGTTAAGATCAATCGTGTGATATGTCACATCATATTAATGTTTTTAATATATGAGTATGACTGTTATGCAGGAACCCACTCGTTTTCAGTAATTTACGTTATTTTATTTTATTAAATAACAAATTTAGAACATGACACTATTATCCTACGCAGTAGCTAAGCGGCGAAAACATTAATATGATATGTCACGCCACGTCATTAATTTAACGTCTTGTTATTTTAGAAAAAATTGAAACATTTTAGTTTTATTTTTTAATTTTGAATTAATATTGAAAAATTGAGTAACCTTTATAATTAACATCTAAATTTTTATAATATATGTTAAATTTTTATAAAATAATAGTTGCTTCTAATAATGCACAGCATAAGCATATTTTATAACAAGATTTACTTTTATATTCTTTTAAAGGGTTAACTGCTAAAAATACTTTAAATTTTTGTTAATTTTTTAATTATAATCAGAACTTTAAAAAATAGTAATAAAATACCTAAATCTTTAATTTTTTTAATCCTAACCCAAACTTTTAAAAGTGATAATAAAATGCTCACACTTTCAATTTTTTTATATTCTAACTCGATGTTATTTGTTGTTTCCCTGATAGCCTCAATTAATTATTTGTTTTTTGTTTGTTCTTCTAATGGCCGAAACTACTCTTACATTACAAGTACTATGCCAATAAGTTGTTTGCTTTTAGTTTGTTCTCCTGATGTCCTTAGTATGAGGACGTTAAAGTTGTATGATATGAAAATTGAAAGGTGAGGCGTTAAGAAAACAAACTGAAATCAAAGGAAAAAACTGAAATCAAATCGTAAGGTCGTCGGAACTGTGTTATCTGATTTAAGTCATTTTTAAACAATAACGTTGTTTTAGTTATGTGATTAAACGACGTCATTTCATTAATCTTCATTTGTTGTGTTAATATTAGCTGATGAGTATTAATAGTTATGGTTTTTGAAATAAATGGCAAGCTACGTCAACAAACTTAACAGAAATACTAATATCAGGCTAGAACTAAAAAATTTGAAAGTTTAGGGGTCGTTTGGTTCCACTTATGTTTTTCTGCTATTGTTTTTTGTTTCTATTTCCTGTTTTTGGCTTATGTTTTTTCCTTAAAAAGACGAAAACCTGTTTGATTGAGATTTGTAATATAAAAACTGAAAACAAAAACCTGTTTGGTTGAGATTTCTAATAAAAAACTAAAAATAAAAACATGTTTGATTTTATTATCATGTTTCTGTTTTTTTGTAATTATACTATTATGTGTAATAATCATAATATAATACATTATATTTTTAAATTAATTAATTACCATTATAACTAAAATTAAATATATGCGAATCAAATATTATTAAAAATTACACATTAATTGTATATAATAAAATTACATAAATTAGAAATTATATTAAGTCGTTCTAATCAAAAAAATATGCTCATCATAATTACAAAAAAGATTGTTCATCATACTATAATTCTTGAAAATATAATAGTACTATTATTTACAAAAAGAAACATAAAACAATTAGAAATAATATAATCACTCCACATTTGTCTAGCAATTTCATCTCGCTTTCAAGCCATACCTCGAAGTTGTGCTGGAGTGATATTATACTCCACTTGAGAATTTGCACCGTCATTTTCACTTCGACTGATTTGTTTTTCATTTTCAGAACAACTTTCAAATAATTCATCGCTTTGTCCACATATTCTAATATAGTTGTGTATAACACATCAAGCAATAACGATGTATTTTTGTTTCTTTATATCATAACTCGACATGTTTTTAAGTATAAAGAATCTTGCTTTTAAAACGCCAAAACATCTTTCAATAACATTTCTTAATGAAGAATACCTGTAGTTAAATAATTCCTGTGGACCTTAAGGTCTTCCTCTGCCTCTATAATCTTGCAAATGATATCTTTCATTTCGATATAGTGAAAGAAATCCAGGTATATTAGTATAACCCGAGTCAATCAAATAGTACTTACCTAACATAGAAAGAACATAATATTAATAAAAATATATTAAAAATGAATAATAATTACTATGTTTATTTTAAATAATATAATATCTTGTTGAGGCATAGGAAATTGATTCATTAGATTTGTCACTGTTTCCAAAAGAACTCAGGAGTCATTTGCGATACCTTCCCATCCAACCATTATATATGTAAAACGCATATCAAATGAGCAACAACACATAATATTTTGGGTTGGATTAATTCTTTTGCCCCTGTATGGTATTTGTTCATCGGTTGGAACATATGTATCAATATGTGTACCATCTATTACTCCTATACAATCCTAAAAAATAAAAAAATATTAAAATAAAATTTAATCATAAGGACATAATTAAAATAGTAATTAAATATATGAATATACCTGAATATATGAAAAGAATTTTGAATTATGTTGAATCTAAGGAGGTATATTAGTAAAAGATGGTGAAGTAATGATTCTTTTTGCAAGAGATTAACTGCATATAAGACTTTTCGAAAGTACTTCAAAATTGTTCAGGTCGAATGTTGAAAGCGTTCTGCATTGACTATAGTTGTCTCACTATGCCCTATAGTCATCAAGAAAATTGCTACTTGCTCCTCTACAATCAAATAATTTGTTGCCTTTAAACCTCCTAAAGTCTTCAACTCGTCACATAAGCTTAAAAAGATTGTCTTTCTCATTCTTAAATTTTCATAAACCCTTGTAGGATTTCCATTCAAAAGTTCTAATATCCAATCATGACCTAGTAGAGCAAAAGTTCTACATAGTTGCTTTTGTAAATGAAAATATTTGTTCTCTCCCGCAACTACAGAAATGATGATTACCTTCTTCAATTTATCATCAGAATATGATTCGAAATCTAATAAGAAATCCATGTATCTACAATGTCAACATTAAATAGTTAATAAAATATTCAATCAAGTATATTTAATCAAATATATAAAAAAATATTCATACAAAATATAAACTTAACATTAAGTCAACTATTCATACAAAGCACAAACTAAATATGTTCAAAATATAGAATAGTGCTTAATATAAAAGTGTCAAAACAATAAAAATTCAATATGCAATAACATGAAAATATGATTAAAGCGGCATAAACCAATCCAGCTTCCTTGCTTGTGTCATCTTCAAAAAAATATCCCTATAAAGTGGAGAATCATGTAAAGCTTTCACAGTTTTTTCATATTGCACATTGTCAACACCCAATTCATTTAAAGAATTCAGACATTCCATCATTATGTTAGACTCTTAAGATCTACTCTCTGCGGTGGATGATGTTTCCTTCAATTTTTCTCAAGTAAATCATTCTTCCTTTTTGATAGTTTACTAAATATAAGTAAGGCTTCTTCTACAATATTAGAATGTGTCTTCTTTGCCTTCTTGTTCTTAGGAGACTTCTTTC
>JANVCQ010000001.1:20453553-20473896 GCA_025531925.1 Erythroxylum plowmanianum
TATAGTGTGAACGCATAGATAAACTAATGTATAATGGTATTTAATTTAGTGCACAGTAGTATTTTTATAATATATTAATATATTTTGCATAATATTATGGTATGTTTGTAAATATAGTCATATTTGTTTTTATAATATAGTGATAGTTTTGTATAATATAGTGATATATTATATAATATGGCGATAGATCTTGTTTAATGTAATTGTGTCACAAAGATGAGTAATAAATTACAAAACTAGAGAAGTTCACTAAATGTGATAACTCCAAACATTAAGATGAAGCTGGTTGAGGAAATGAAAATGACGTTTAAAAACTCGTAAATAATATGTAATTTGTATTAAAATTATGCAAGGATTATAGATTTATGGTCACTAAAAGACAGGGAATGAAAAATGAGAAAAGAGAGTTTAAGGGTAAAATCTTTATATGTCGTTGAGGTTGGCTAAATAAATTATAAATGATGAATAAAATCCAACCAAGAGCAAGTGCAATAATTGGTTGTAATGCTCGAGTATATTGACATATATTTGAAGGTATTTGGACTATAACAATGTTTGAAGATGTGCACAACCATGGTATAATCCAAATTAATGCCTACTTCATGAGGAAATATTGTGCTATGTATAATCAACTTAGATGTAGATGATAGTTACAAAATTAAGTTGAGCCAATATATACATTATGTTGTTACTAGGGTGAGGATATAAAAACATGACATATTTTTGAAAGGATTGTCTTAATCTTAAAGATAAGATGAGAAGAATGAGATGGGAATAAGGATGTGCAAAAGTAATGCATAAGGTGTTCATTAGAATAAAAGAAAAAGATAACATATTTTTCTTATTAATTATGATAAGTAAGGCACATTAAGGAATATATTTTTAAAATTTAAGTTCCTGACACCAACAGACGTGGTAGGAGAGGGGCAGACAATCTTCCCGTTCATACGGGAGGATCAATTACTCACCGCGAGAATGCAGAGAGACTTGTAAGTATATTAACATTACATTTATATTCTATATTTTTTCCTTGCTATATTTAAATGTAAATTGACGTGTGAATGTTGTGATGAACATATATGTGTAGTATGCCTAACGATCATGACTATGTGGAGTAATTTGTTGGTGCTATTTATGGCTGTGTTGAGTACTTTACTTTCTTGAACATGGGGTAATATCATAAAAACAGACGAGACTCTGCCAAAATTTTTATAAATTCTCGTTTAACTTATTACTTTTCATTGTTATGCAAGAAAAGTCTATGGGCGTTAGGCCTACACCCCATCAGTTGTCCTTGCATACTTATACTAAGAAACATGACAGTGTAACATTCGTCAACAACCGATGTCGAGAACTAAATGTATGTGAATTTCATAGTTTAATATTCAATCTTAATAATTATCACTTACCAATTACAATATAAACATTGCCTCTTAATAGGACCAAATACAATAAACAATTGGGCAACAGATGCAGGATGCACAACCTGTTGATGAGACCCAGGTATATTTTGATGTAGTGGGTGGTATGAACAGTCGGGAAAGGATCTTTGGCCTAGGCTCATGTGCTAACACATTTTATTCGCACTCCTCTACTGTATCCACAACAGCAGCATCTAGTTCAGAGCCGACAACGCAACGTATCAATCAGCTTGAGTCCACAGTTCAGATGTTGATGGAGGCAATCAATAAACTCCAAAATGACATGGACCAAATGAGAGCGAGGGAAAGAGACTCACATCAACCACGCTCACCAGGACAATAGAATTGTTGTTGTCATTAATTTGTTTTTCATTTATGTAAACTGTAATGTTTTAATTATCAGTTAGGAAAGTCATTTAACTTTCTTTATAAACAAATTCCATGGGTTCAAAATTCCAAAACTTATGTAACGATAATATATAATTGTTCAAATTGAAGTCAAATTTCACGACCAAATTTTGGAAAAATTGTCATTCAACAACATATTTAAAGAGAATTAAAGGTGACTTCAGCGATCTAACAACTTCCACCTTTGGATTAAGTAATTAAGGGGATATTTGCTTAAAGGCTTGCAATTATCGACGGGACAAAAACCGTTTGTAATGTTTGGTAGGAATTTATCGACGATACCATCGGAATAAAATTTTGGAATTTACCGATGGCTTCGTCGGTTAATTTCTACCAACTATACCGACGGTTCCGTCGGTTTATGAATACCGACTGCATTGTCCTACCGTCGGTAAAATATACCGACTGCATTGTCCTACCGTCGATAAAATATACCGACTGTGCTCGCACCTATGTCTCGCTCCGTCGCACAATTCCGTCGATAAGTTTACTTACCGACAGAACGTCCGCTGTTTCCGCCGACAATTTCCGTCAGAAATTGCCTTTCTTCTTGTAGTGGTACGTGGAAGCATAACCAAATAACGATACTTCTAGCTATTGCTATCCGAAAAGCTTGATCCATTTGTGTGTTCCATTGAAGTTGGTGACGCCTGTAATGAGGACAGTGATGCTTGGCTCCGTTTTGGAGGTAGTCGACTTCAACACCTTCTTCTCCCAATACCAACCGTTGGGGAGGTTGTGGCAGGAACCAGTCGATGATGTTTGAGAAACATGGTAAACGAATAAGATGAGATGAATAAGACAAGATGGATAAAACCTCAGAGGATGACTATAAGAGTGGAAGTACAATGGGGATTTTTCTAGCTTGAACTTGCTTGGAGTCGACAGCGGCATTGTGGACATCACTGAAATGTGGGATTACCGTGACGGTGATAGGAAGAGGTTGTTAGGATGTTGGGTAAAATTTCCTGATAAATTGTTTGAATGATTCTTGGATGTTAACTTTTGTAGGGAAGGGGTCTCTCACAATGATGGATATCTCTAGTGAAAGTCATTAACTTGCACAATGTTGAACAAGAAACAGGACCTAAGGTAGTATATCTTAAGATATATATCACTTGAATGACTTATCAATTAAGCGTTACTGACAGGAAAGACAACTTATTTTTCAACCATCTAGCTTATGAACATCATTGATGGTAATAACCATACACTTTCTTTGTAAGCTATCAAATGTTTGGTCAATCTTTCTAACATTTGCGTGAAGTTCTTCTTCTATCATAAGCTTACATCTGTTCAAAATGTGGAAATATTTGGAATGGATATCTGAAGCTTATTTCTTTCCATATTGTCAACTATATGTTTCATGCTAAATTCAAGAATACCAATATATTAAGGCGTTTTTAAAATAACCAATTAAAAAACATCTCAAGATGTTTTTTTATCACATGATCTATTTAGTCTATCTTTTGCTAATTCAAATCTAGAATTTAACATGTCTATTATGAATCATACTTTGGAAACAATTAGCTTATATTTACGTGTGTATACTATTTCTCCTTATTTCATTTCCCTTCAATTTAATTTTTAGATTGAGACACCTTTGAAGTTTCTATTTTAATTTTAAACCAAAAATAATATTATTTTCCTTAAACACTAATACTTTGATTTTTTTAGTATATTTTATTATTAGTATTATTTTTTTTGAATGGCAATCATGACTTGTACACCTCGACATTATGATTTTCTATATTTATGGTACACATTAAGAAGAAGGATAGGATATATTATGACATTATTAAGCTTATTATCATATCTACTAAAAAGGCATATTTGGAGAATGATAAAAGAGCCTAATAGGCATAATCCATTCGTTCAAATAGCATTTTAGTTGTATGATTGTGGACAATGACATTGAATGCATTAAACAACTTTGTATAGATAAGCGTACTTTTTACATATTATGCTCAATGCTACGAAATATTGGTGGATTAAAAGATATTAAAATTATATACGTAGAGGAAATTGTAGCAATATTTTCACATTTCCTTGCCTTTGACAAGAGAAATTGAGAAATCAAGTATGATTTTCAACGTTTAGGAGAGACAGTGAGTGACATTTTCATAATGTATTGAGAGTTGTTCTTAAGTTATAGAGAGTTATACTTCAAGTCCCTGAACTTTTCTCTTATAGTGGCACCGATGAAAGATGGAGGTGGTTTAAGGCAATAATATTCATTTATGGAGTTTTATTTGGTATGAATTTTACTTTTGGTTGATCATAACTAGATATGATTGTACTAATTCCATAATTGCTTTGGAGCTTTAGATGGTACATATATTAAGGTACATGTACCAAAAAAGCCCTATATCGTATTAAAAAAAATGAGATTGCCACAAATGTCTTATGCGTGTGTTCTATGGATATGTAATCTATAAATGCACTACTTGGATGGGAAGGTTTAACTGCTGATGGTAGGGTGCTTTAAGATGTATTATCTAGAATCTTGGGGTGAGATATTCAATGTTATATAACTAAATTAATTTCCTACATATGAAAATCATGTGGTATATACATTTAACATATTTGGTAATAGGTCAATATTATCTTGTTGATGCTAAATATATAAATTGTGGAGGATTTCTTGTACTATATAGAGGTCAATGATATCATCTTACAAAATGAGATCAGGACATTAACCAAATATCAAGAAGAGTTTTTTAGTATGAAACATTCTGCACCTAGAAATGTTACTGAAAGGACATTTGGATTATTAAAGTTATGACGGGGAATCTTAAGAAGTCCCTCTTATTATTCATTTGAGACTTAAACTGAAATAATATTAGCTTGGTGTTACATTCACAATCTTATTCGTCAACATATGAGGAAAGATCCACCAGAAAATGAGTTGGATGATATGTTAGAAAATGATGCCCTTATTGATTACAACTATGATATTGAAACATCTGATGAATGGACTGCATGGAGACATAATTTGGTAAGGGAAATGTTTATGTCATGGAGAGTTAGAAGAGGTTGTTGACATTTATTATTAATAATTTATATAGTTTACCTGTTGTTTTTTCAAAATCTTTGAATATTATTTGTTATTCGTGAGTATTATTTATTTCTTTTACATGTGAAATATTTTAATTATCTTTATTTGTTTTCATTTTTGTTATAACTTTTAATTACATGTGTCTTATAGAAAGAATCTCTTGAAGAAAATATAAATAATATCCAATATGTAGCTATTCTAGAAAGAGGAAAAAATAAAAGATATTGGAATAGTGAGGAAGAAAAAAAGCTTGTCGACATACTTTATGATTTGGTAGACACCAATTAGAAGACCAATTGTAACTATAAGAATAGATACAATGATGAAATTGAAAGTTGTCCTAAAAAAGGAATTCCTGAAATTGATCTTGAAGTAAAATATCGAATTGAATCCAAAGTTAAAATTTTGAAGAAGCTAGTTGGATACATATTAGATATTCAAAAAATGGTAGTGGATTTGGATGGTATGATGAGCAAAAAATGGTGATTGGTAATAAAGACATTTATATGGGTTGGGCAAAGGCATAAATATTTTTTTTTTATCTTTTTGCTATTTATTTTTATTGAAATTTATTATTTATGCACATTATTATTTATTATAATGTTGTTATTATTATGTAAAGTCGTGAAAGATCATCATCTTTGTATATGAAACCATTTGTCCATTTTGATCGGCTAGTTGAAATTTATATAAAAGATAGAGCAATAGGAAATATGACTTGAGGTCTATAGGTTACGAAAGTATAGAAGGAAATGATAATAATATTGAAACATGCAGTAATGTGAATATTGTGTAGTCAGAATATTGGAAATGATGTAGAATGTGTGACTCGAAATAATTCATCATCACCATCTGAACCTGGAAAAAGAAACTGCAAGAAGAGCTTATCCACTTCAGACAAAACTTTTGGAGTTATCAAACAATATAAAAAGCCTGGTTGAATTTGAACATGAATTCGCTTCGTCTTTAAAATATATGAAAAAAGCATTTACTCTTTTTGTTGATATTAGTGAGACAACAACTCAAATGTTTGATGTATTGAAAAAGGTTAGAAGAATTCCATCAACGAAGTTAGTTAAATGATAGGTTATCGTTAGCGTACAAATTTAATCCCCTACTTAAGTTGATTTGTATTATAATGAAGCAAGGGGTATTGTCCCACACAGATCAAAACACAAGGAAGATTTTTTTACTTTCAAGCAAAGTATGCGTGAATGTTATGCATGAACTGATGTCAGATTACATGACATAATAGGACAAGATTGGGAGATTTGTTTGCTTGCATTAAAAGTAAACAAGAAAAGAAAGAAGAATACGTGATTTAAGTTCAGAAAATTAAAATAAAGCTGAAAGTTTTCAAGAGAGGAATTGCTAGGAAAATTTTAGATTAATCAAAGACCAATTGCAAAGGTTTTCACTAAATCCTTAGGTTGTTTTTTATCATTGAAAACGAATTATTTCTTACATTGGAAAATTAAGGTTCATCAAGCAAAGATAGATGCATTCAAAACAAGCATGACATTCAACAACTTCTTGTTAATACATTAATCCAAAACTAGCATGAACAACACAATAACAAAAGCATTAAGATCAAAATAAATTCTGTCGAACCTAAGTTAATTTTCAAGAAAGCTAGCATGCATAAAATTAACCTGTCTTGATCCAGCTAATTAAAACCTACATACAAGCTTCAATTTTAATTAGTTGTTGCTACTTAACCTAATCAATTTATTGTCTAGCAATTAAATTAATCAGATAGTATACAAATTATTCATGTAAAATTCAAATTCATGACTTCAAATTCACATACATAATTCAGCAATCATGTCTAGATTAAGAGTACAAATTTTCAATCATAGATTCATCAATTGTATATGCATGCTTCTCATAAAAACAACAATGAATTTAGCTAGTAGCCTCAACAATTGGAAAATAAAATTTAGTTCATAATTCTAAGTAAAACAAAGTTAAAAATCATCATTAAAAACATAATGCAGAATTTGGGTATAAGAAGAAGAAGTAGAGAAGAAAATAAAACTAGGGTTCTACCCAGAGAGAAAGAGAAAACGTATGAGAAAGAAATAGCAGAAGAGAGATTTACCTTCAAAGAAGAGAAAAAACGTGAATACCCCCTCAAACTAAAACTAAAGGACCCTATTTATATTGGAGGAGTTCTTGTAAGAGAGGATTTCTTTTCCAAGTTGAAGTAGGTTTTTCTTTCCTTGTAGAATTAGGATCTTTACAGAGATGATTTCTTTTCCAAGTAGAAGTAGGTCTTTCTTTTCTTGTAGAATTAGGATCTTTACAAGGAGATGATTTCTTTTCCAAGTAAAAATAGATTTTTTTTTCTTTCCTTGTCAAATTAGGATCTTTACAAGGATAGGGCTTTTTTTTCCTAAAAATTAGGAATCTTCATTTCTCCCAATCTACATATCCCCTGACCATCTGGATTGTTCCTGGATATATTTCTTGCAATGGCAAACAAGAATCTTCTGAAATGTAGAAATCTTAGTTGAAGTAGGATTCCTTATAGGATTAGAATTTCTACAACTTTGGTCATCTTAGGATATTTCGACCTCTTCACTCTGAAAATGACATCCAAAAGTCCTAAATCTCCCTCCTTAGCATGATTTTCTTCACTTGACAGCTAAAACACCTAAAATGATAAAATCATTGTAACGTGATTTAGACATCAAATGAGAATAAAGACTAAGTATAAAAGTATAAAAAGATAAAAACATATGAGTGCATCACAACAAAACTAATCGATGAAGATGATAAAAATAATGTCTTTTTTAGTATGCCCGATGATTACATGTATTGCTTGCTCGAAACGTACTCTAATAATCTCAATGATCACATGATATTATAATATTTATTTAAGAATTTAAGATTAGTTTATTTATTTAGATAATTCATAATTTTAATTGATTTTTATTAGCATATTATTATCAATATTGCACATTATATTATTTAATTTATTTAATAATTATTTTATTTCATTCAATGATTTTATATCATAAAATAAGTTCATTATAAGTTTTTTAATTTTATTGTTATAAGAAAATTATACACAATTATTTAAAAATTAATAGTTTATTAAATCATTAAAAATAATTTCAATTAATTATTTATTACAAATAAAATTTTTATTAATTAATAATAATATAATATATTTTTATTAATTATTTACAAAACCAGTCACATAATAATTAACATAAGTAAAAAATTGTCATTACCATTTTTAATATTTGATACCAAATATTAGTATAACTATTAACTTTTATAATCTTATTTCTAGTGCATATCAAACATGCATAATAAAAAATTATGGTCTTATTTTGATTCTCACTTTTTATTCTTATTCTCTTTTTTTATTCCAATTCTTTTATTAGTGATTACCAAACGAGATGTTAGAGTTAAACAAATAATATTTAATATATATTTAGCTCTATAAATATAATTTAATAATTTTAAAAATTAATTTTAAAATAATTTAATTTAAGAAATTAATAACGTAGTGGTTACACTATCTACATTATGCTTTCGTCACCTTTTTTATTAACATATGGTTCAATTTAAATATTTTTAAAATAATAAATATAATTTAAGAGTTCGAAACGTGAAGATTTAATTTGTTATCGTAAACAAATTTTAAGGTCATTTTTGCCCCTTTAGCCTAAAATAAAAAGGTCAGTGAGAGAGAAACAGAAGAAGAAAATTGTTTCAGATTGCGGCGAGTTTGTATTAAAACGACGGCGATTTGATACTGCATGGGTCCCACTTCTACCTTCAACTGATTTGCTCTCACGACTCACGAGTCGTCACATCGTCGCTCTTGCTGGCTGCTTTGTTTCATTCTTTTTTCGCTCCTTCTCGTCATGACGTGAAAATAAAAATCATAAATCAAAAAGCCCCACGTTCTCTCCATCTCCGTTTGGTTTCCGGGGAAGTAAAAGGAAAAACGAAAAAGGAAAATTGGTTCTCTCAACGGAATTTATCTACGGCGACCATGAGGGAGATCTTGTGGACGGTTAATAGGAGTTGGTTCACTCTGCCTTTTCTGTTAGTATTAATCCTTTGGTTCACCCTTACTGGTGTCGACGCCGCCAACGGTGTATTTAGCGTAAAGTACAAGTACGCTGGTCAGGAACAGTCTCTCAGTGACCTTAAGGCTCACGACGATCGTCGTCAGCTCGGGATTCTCTCTGGCGTCGATCTTCCTCTCGGCGGCAGCGGTCGCCCCAATGGCGTCGGGTTTGTCCCCTTCTCACGCATAGATATGTGTTTGGTTAGCGTTAAATTGCTATGTCTTTGCGCTCTGATGCTGTTGCCCAGTATACTAATGTTATTGTATAGTATTGTTTCGTTTTTGAGTTGATTTTGATGGTTGTATGTTATATTAATCTCTGTTGGTAGCTTAGTCAATGGTTATTTGAGTGCTTAGTTCGTGTTCGGTTTTTACAATTCTACGTAAACTGTGCTTTCAACTAATTGAAGAAAGAAAATGATAAAATGATATGGTTCAATTTGATTAACACGGCCTTGCATTTTCTTGTTTCTTCTTTTTCATCTCCGAATTCGTAGGCTTTATTATGCTAGAATTGGAATTGGGACGCCATCCAAGGACTACTATGTACAGGTCGATACGGGAAGCGACATTATGTGGGTCAATTGTATTCAGTGTAAAGAGTGCCCAAGAACAAGCTCCCTTGGTGTAAGCTCGACTTTATGATTGTCTTTGCTTGTTTATTACCTTTTTCTTTTCTGCATCAATAGCATTTAGTTACAAAACTGTTTCTCTATTCTTACAGATCTTTCTTTATCTTTTTTTTTCAGAAATTTTTATTTAAAATCGTGTGTTGTTCGTGACAGATAGATCTTACTCTGTACAATATAAACGAGTCAAACACTGGGAAGTTGGTTCCTTGTTATGAAGAGTTCTGCTATGAGGTTAATGGAGGTCCTTTATCAGGTTGCACAGCTAATATGTCTTGCCCATATCTGGAGATATATGGAGATGGGAGCTCTACTGCAGGTTATTTTGTGAAGGATTTTGTGCAATATGATTCAGTCTCAGGGGATCTCCAAACAACATCAGCAAATGGAAGTATTATATTTGGGTGAGTTAATCTTGAAGTAACCAACCCGAAACATTGTCCTTTTTTCTGATTATTTATGATAGATCTGCTGAAACAAGTAGTAACATTAATTAGCTACCATTTTAAATACATCTATTCATACATGTATTTTTGGTGATATGTATCTTTATTGAAATTGATAAGTTTATGTGATGCTTTTTTTCGTTTATCATAGTTGTGGTGCTAGGCAATCAGGGGATTTATCATCGTCTAATGAAGAAGCCCTTGATGGGATACTTGGTTTTGGAAAAGCAAATTCATCCTTGATTTCACAACTTGCCGCAACTGGAAATGTGAAAAAGATGTTTGCACACTGCTTAGATGGCACAAATGGAGGTGGTATCTTTGCTATTGGCCATGTTGTACAACCACAAGTTAACATGACACCTCTAATACCAAATGAGTAAGTTCTCACTTAATTTGTAATTTTGTTTGCAATATTTAGAACGGTTAAAACCACATGGTCTAAAAAGACTAGTTAGGATTGTTGATAATTCTGGCTTGAGTGTCCTTATGAATTGCTACAAATACTTACAATTTTCTAAATATCACAATCTCTACCACTCCAGTCCTTCATATTCCCATTAGGTTCAATGTTAAGAATGTCTTTGTCCAATTTAAGATGGTCCAATTTACTCCTCTAAGCAGTCTACTTAGGGGGTAATAAATCCATAAAAATCTTAGCTTAAGTTGACTTAATGACTCCAATTGACTTAGAACTAGGTGACCTGAAAAGAAATGTTTTGGAGTTATCAGTAGTCATGGCTTAAATATCCTTATAAATGACATTAAAGGCATGATATATAAGATACCATATTCAAACATAGGTCTTTGTTTTCCAGTTTCCCTTAACTTTAACTGCATCTCTCTTTATTGTATAAATACTTCTTTCAGTGTTCTTACTGGTCAATTCAAGTGCATTAGGTCTATCTAAATTATCCTAACTTTGTTCGATTATAGGATTCAATAAAAAATTTCTTTTTTCCAATTGATCAGTTTTGAGATTAAAATAGCTCATTTAAGCAAAATGGATTTGAGGGATGGTATTACAGCCAACAATGATTCATGCATGGGTTTTTTAAGCGTATCATGATATTCTTTTTCCATTTTTCTTTCTTTTTAATCTAATTGCATGATCCCTTTATTACATTTTATGTGTGGGTTTCCCTATTTATGTTACTTTATTGAATTGCCTGATGATTTTTTTTTTCTGTGGAGGCATCTCTTAGGTCTTAATAGCTTACTGTTTTCTTCTTAGTCCCCAATCATGCTGGATTTCATGTAGCAAAGTTTATATCTGAAGCTATGTCTCGCTACTATATTTCTAGGCGCCATTACAGTGTCAATATGACAGCAGTACAAGTTGGTCGTGATTTGATAAAACTTCCAACAGGTATATCTGAGACAGGGGACAGAAGGGGTGCAATAATTGATAGTGGTACAACCTTGGCCTATCTTCCAGAAACAGTTTATAAGCCATTAGTAAGCAAGGTATGATTAAAAAGTCCTTTCTATTTAAGATTCTAGTAAAGAATTCCAAACTTATGTACTTCGCATCTCCGTCAGATAATCTCGCAGCAACCTGATCTGAAGATTCAAACTGTTCATGATGAGTATACATGTTTCCAGTATAGTGGAAGGTATGCACATGTAGCAATTATTGCTTTGCAATTTTCTATTTAGCTTTTATGCTCTGTGTTTTGGGAATGAAAATTTGAAAATGGGGTTGCACTGAAATTTTAGGACATCATTTTATAGGGAAAGCTACTATATCTCCTTCTGAATCTTGCAACTCATGCTGGACTTTTTTAAATGGTAATATTTTTACCAATGTGAAAAAAACATAATTCCCAGGAGATTGTATCTTATCTGGATGTTTTGAAGAGGGATCATGTTTTATATTCCTTTATGTTTGGACTTGGTCTGGTGGCTATATTATGGCTAGTATGCCTGTTTAATTTCTAAGTTGACCGATGACAATATAGGAAAGCAGATCTGGTATGAATGTAGGTGCAAATTTGAGAAAAGAATTGGTCTATTGGCGATATTGTTAACTGTTCCCAACTCACCCAATTTTTATGGCTAGGATGCCTATTTAATTTCTAAGTTGACCGATGACATATAATAAAACAGATCTGGTATGACTATAGGTGCAAATTTGAGAAAAGAAATGCCTTTTGTTTTAACTTAACAACTGTCTGGATGCATATTCAATTAACTGATTTCATCTTTATCTATCATGGAAATTGTTTCAACAACAACGAACTCAAAGGTACAAAACCAATTTACTTATATGCGTGTTTATGAAAATTGCAGTGTGGATGATGGATTTCCAAATGTCACTTTCCATTTTGAAAATTTGGTACTCTTGAAGGTGTATCCCCATGATTATCTGTTCCCCTTTGTAAGTATATTCTGCAAGTTCATGCAGGTCTTTGCTTTTGGTGTTTTCTTCTCTTCTTCTCTCCTGAAATAGCTTTGAATTCCAGTTTGTGTAGTTGTACCATGTAATGTTGTCAACTTGCATTTTCCAGATCCATTCTACACCTATGCTCAAATTGTTTTCCATGATTTTGTTTCAAACAACTTGAGTCAGCATGCTTCCGTCGAAAATTAATTTCAATTTTCATGAAAATTAAGTTGACGCTAATAGTTGGTTGACATCTGTTTTCTAGAGTTCGGCTCAAGGAGCCATTATATCAGTCTGGTGTTTGGGTTCTTATGGAGTTAAAACTGGATAGTCTCTTTTTGTTATTAAGTTGATGTTATCCTAGTGTCTGTCTCTGTTCTGGAATTTGATCCAGTTAGAGAACCATTCTGTTACCCTCATTCTATTCTTCATTTGGAATGTTGCTGCTGCTGTTGGAAAAATTTCCTTATTTGTGTCCAATTGCTCAAATTATTAATGCACCACTGGGCTGTTTTTAACGTGTGTTGAGAGATACAGCTTCCTGAATCAAAGTGATGTGTCAATGTGTGGATAGTAAGAGGGGGAGAAAACATAGTTGGAAGGAACATATAGGTTTATTTTTAACTTCATGCACCTAGCTACTTACCTTTGACATATTTCGTCGCTTGCTATTTGCCTTTTCATAGTTTTAGTTCCTTAATCATGCGGTTGTATCCTTGGCCCTGGTCTTTTTATTTGTCAATGCTTTCATGCATTGATCAGAATTCCCATAGATGAATCAGGTTTATGTTGGGAGTTGATTATGCTGAAGGAGAATTGGATAATTGCTGTTACTAATGTCCACGTTCCTTATGGTTACATATAAGTCTTCAGTCTCTTATGGATGGCTTATCTTTCTTACCATATAGGTCATGTATCTTAGTCTATTTACTATGTAATTCTCATAACTGAGTTCATTCACTTGGGTATTTGCAGGAGGGTTTGTGGTGTATTGGTTGGCAAAACAGTGGAATGCAATCAAGGGACAGAAGGAACATGACTCTTTTGGGAGGTAATAGGAAATGTTGCACATCCCTACTTCTGATGCCAGATGCATGTAGACTACAAAACATTTAATCTTTCCTCTATAAAGTTCCTCTGATATCTCTTCTTTCTAGCTCTATCACTGCCCATACATGGTGTTGGTTGTGATCTATGATACAGTTACCTAATTCTTACGCGTTAACTGAGACTGTAATGTCTTTAATACATTTTTCAAACTTTTAAGATCCCTCAAAAATTGTCTAATATCCCTTAAAGAGACGGAAAAAGGAACAGAAATATGTCGATTTCTTTTGAACAAAACAAGAATTCTTTTATTGCAAGAAGAAAAATGTTGGTTTGTATTTAGTGGATTACACTAATCTTCTTCATCATTGGTCTTCTAATGTGTTCTAGTTTTATTGTCATGTACAGATTTAGTTCTTTCAAATAAGCTGGTCTTGTATGATCTTGAACAGCAGGCCATTGGATGGGCTGAATATAACTGTGAGTCTGACGTTGATCTTCATCATCCATGCTTTAAATTGTCGTGCTTGCATCTTACATTTCTTTGCAGTGAAACTTGCTTTAGTTTCTGAATATATTAGAAAGTTTGCCTTTTTTGTTAGTTTAGACATTCTTGATATTTCTGTTAGTTCAATTGGCCTTTGCTTCCATTAAAATGAAATGTTCAGGACTAACTTTCTACTGATGTCTGAGGTGAGGAAGAAATTAGGTGGTGAGGAGTAACTTTTGCAAATGCAGGCCTTGACATTTAGCATTAACTGGGTATTCCCTGGTTATTCACCATACCCATTCCTATTCAAGTGGAAGTAAATGATTCTATAGTTCGGAGTAATACCCGTGGTTACTGATTAGATACCCACCTTGAATTGAACAAAATAGTAGGACTTAGTTGCCTCTGTTGAGAAGATGTAACTGTCCTCAACAATGTAGGTAACAGCTCTACAGACACATCTTAGGCAAGGATATGTTTTGACTAAAATGTGAGTTATATAGTCAATGTACCTTTTTTTTCTAGAAAAATGACTCGACAGTTGGTGAATCATTGGATAATTTTTTGATGATTGTCTCCATCAGAATTGGTTGGGTCCAATTGAATTTCTTTGAGGGAGTTATTTACTTGGAAAATTATTGATGCAAAGTTAGATTGAAGCAATTGTGTTGTACAGTTTCCTAGCTTACCTAAGCTTCTTTTTTAGTATAAAGATCTTAGTCAAAGGGATCTTAAAATGGAGAGGAGAGTCTAGGTCTTGATGGAATGCAAAATGGCAGTATTTTAAAGAGAGGGAAATGGTGAACAGGGATTACTTGGTTGTGCTTTAGAGTTCCAACTCTGGAAGTCGTAGTGTTTTTAGTTCCAGTGCTATCTTTATTTCATTTTCTAAAAATGAATGTTGAAATTTTAAACACATTAGTATGGTGGGGTGCTCTTAAAGTTCCGAAGCAAGTTCATGGCTGGCTGGCTAGGGAGTTTATTGAGTGAAGCAAGGGCAATATGTTGAATTGGTTACATAGCTTTTATGTAGTTTTTTGTATCTTGTTTCTCTAAGCCAACCTTTCCATACCTAATTTTCAGGCTCTTCAAGCATCAAAGTGCAGGATGAAAAAACTGGAACAGTGCATTTAGTTGGTTCCCACTACATTTCGTCTGGCTGCAGTTTCAATATGCCAAGTGCTTTTATCATGTGGTTGCTAATAAGTACGTTACTGTGCAATATTCTTTAGAAATTCTAACGCTGATACCAATATAATTAGTCAAAAGTGAATAGTAAATTAATTGCCCAAAGGAAAATAGTTAGTGTTTTAATTGTCGTGGAATAGATACCTTGAATATGTCTTCCTTTCACAGTAGTTGGTAAAGATCATTTAAAATCGAACAGCCAGAACAAGGCTTGGATGTATATAAACTTTTAAATAGTTGCATTGTTGTTGAGCCGAGCAAGCTTTGTGTTGAGCTGACTGGAACTCAAATCCTTCTGTTTAAGCTGAAAACTGAGAGAAGTCTCTAATCTAGAGATTGAGTGGTGAATCATATCGGATATAATTTATGTAATATCAGAAATTAAGCATCTTACTAGGCTCGATTGGACATCCATGTGCCTTTATTGTATTACGGCCATTCACAACAGTTTAAGCAGTTGGAGAGAAATTTAGGATGTATGTGAGCCTCTTGTAGTGGGTCATAACTTACATGACCTCTTAATTTCTTTTGTTTCCCCCCACATTTTTAGTTAGTTTTTCAATTCTTTCAATATGTTTCATATGATTGAGCACCCTAAAAACATGTATTTTTGTTAGTAAATTAGTTCTCGTTATTCTTTCAAATTCAAAATAGTTGGATGAAGAGGTTTATGCAATTTGATTATTACATAAATTTATTATATTTTTGATCTATCATTCAAGATCAGGCATGTATATGGACTTGTAAAAGCAAGGACATTTTCATGGGCGACAGTGGCCCTAGTGGAGACATTTGTTATATTTTCTAGTCTCCCAAAAGCTTGGAGATTGGATGACATGGATTCGATATTCTTGTTCAAAAATGATAAGTTCTTTTCATGTATGGGAATTTATAGGCAAAAGAGATTTAAGCTCAGAAAGTCGACCCAGAATAATATTTTGCACTATGTATAGATGTATATGTCTAAGCGGGACTATTACTAAATGTGGTGTGATTGAGTACTGACGTCATAATGATCAAATCTGTTTTATGGTATGATCTCCCCACGCAGTGGTGATAGAGGTCACTTCACGCTTTGTTCTTGTTCTGTAGGCATCATTTTTTTCACCCCTAACGCTACTCATCATGATTCCCTCAACGTTCAGAGTTGAGAATTAAATTGCACAACTTTAGGTTTAAATTAGGTGAATCACCTGATATTACTCATCATAGCCAGCTACTAATTTATTGAAATAAAAAAATAAAAGCATAAATATCTTGGAGAGATAAAGATGAGAATATAAACAACTTATTTTTCGTTTGAGATGCGATATATAATTAAATGTATGAAATTGTATAAAATTATAATAACATCAACAACAATACTTAACAGAAATTTCACTAATTAACATGCGAAATCTAGAGAGGTTCAACCCCTAACTAGTCACTTGTAATTTATAATTTGAAGAGAGAGGTTTTATGGGATAAAATTAATGACGGGAAATAACCCTACGTCATAAATCTATATTATCTATCCATTTATTCTACAGATAAAAGAACTGAAGTTTATAATAGAAAGTGATATTGCAAAATATAAGTAGCAAATTTAAAGGATATAAGTAGCCGTGGGTTTTGATAATGGATATCTGATAATAATTGGTTGCAGACATGTATGCTCTATATGAGTCATTTCAATTTCAGAGATAGATCAATGTTTCGAAAACCTGACCAAAGTATGGAATAGAAAGATAAATAATTTGCTAATACGATTCATGATAAATTTAAGGACAATTATACATGCATCTTTGTCGGCTACAACTTTGGGCAATAATAGAAAGGACACTTATTCAAGATTTATTCTTGTAAATAACAAAATAGGATACACTTTTAACGTTTATAAAGAACAAAATAAGACAAAATATAGCGTAATAGTAAAATGAGATTAAAAATATATATATATATATATATATATATGTCAAAAGTTTATGCTTATGGATAGTGACTTGTTATGTATGAGTCGCCTTCGACGTGATCAATGGCTCTATAGTACTGCAGGTAGATTCTGAGAATGGTGTAATGGTAGTGACGTATGTATATTCCTCTCGCTTATAAATATGCCACCTTCCTTTCTATTCATTATAAGTATCGAAGTGGGATAAGATGAAGAAGTCCATGGGAGAACTAGTATGCCCACAATCAGAATGCTTATCTCGTCAGAATCATCAAGTTTTAAGTGAGAAGTTGAGTGAAGAATGGTTGAGCTGTGATGCTTGTGTTGAGGAAAATAAAGGGTACAAGTGCGATTGCAGCATTAGAGATCACAAGAGCATAGCAGATAGCTTGCATGATGAACCTAATAGCTCTTTTGCTCATTCCGTCATCAACATGGTTGGAATGCTCATAGGTAAATTTTAAATAAGAAAAAGAGGCTTTTTAATAAGTACTTAGCAATTCTTGGTACTTTATGTTTTTGTTCAAGTGGAATGGCTTGTTCATTACAGGCCTCGGCCAGCTGTCAACTCCATATGCTTTAGAAAATGGAGGATGGACTTCTGCTTTCTTGCTTGTTGGGTTGGGAGGGATATGCACATACACTGCTTACCTCCTAGGAAAGTGTCTGGACAAGAATCCCAAGTCGAGAAGCTACACCGACATTGGACAGGATGCATTTGGGGGCAAAGGAAAATTTCTGGCAGCATCTTTCATCTACTTGCAAAGCTTCATGGCCCTTGTGTCCTACACCATCGCTCTTCATGATAATATTTCAGTGGTATTTGAAGGCATGCAAATTAGGCTTCCATGGCCAAGAATATCTACACCACAGCTGTTAACTATTATAGCTGTGCTGTTAGCACTTCCTAGTCTGTGGCTAAGAGATTTGTCTTCCATATCTTTCCTGTCATCAGGGGGGATTCTCATGTCACTTGTCATCTTCATTTCTGTTACATCCACTGCCATCTTTGGAGGTGTCATAACTAATCACAGTATTCCAGTGGTTAACTTCCACAAGATTCCTGCCATATCAGGGGTTTACCTCTTCAGTTATGCTGGTCATATTATCTTTCCCAATCTGTATAAATCCATGAAAGATCCAGCCAAGTTTGCCAAGGTACTACTATACTTTTCTCAACAGTTATACCATTAATGAACATAATGAAACTCTTTAAGGGTTTTAAATTGCAGGCTGCAACTATATTAGTGTCACTGTAGACACAATATCAGTCTAAATCATCATAATACATCACAGGTTGTCTGCTTCATATTTAAAACCTTGTAACTTTCTTATTATTCCGCTTGCCCTCTCCAATATCTCCCTGCAATCCATGGTCATTTGGGATTCATATGTTGCTCAAAACTTGAAGTCCAGGTTTGCTGGGCTTCTTCTACTATTCATTTCTCATGCGGCATATATACCAGGACTAATGCTCTAAGAGCATCTCATTCTTGGAAAGAGCATCAATTGGTATCTTTTCCTTTCAAAGGTTTCAATGCTTTATCTTCTATTAAGAAACAATAGAAAACAGTTCATTTTATCATTTCACGACTAGGAAAAGCATTGAAGATACAAAGATGACGATGCTGTTGACGTTATATTCCTGCAGGTATGTGTAGTGAGCTTCGCATCTGTGACAGCACTCTACACCGCTCTAGGTTTTCTGGGAGCTAAAATGTTTGGATCAGAAGTCAGTTCACAAATCACCCTTAGCCTGCCTCGCCATCTTATAGTTACAAAGATCGCATTATGGGCAACTGTGCTCACACCAATGACCAAGTACGCCCTTGAATTCGCACCATTTGCAACCCAGTTGGAGCTTAGCCTTCCAAGTTCACTGAACAAGAAGATTAAGATGATGGTTCGCTGTACTGTTGGTTCCATTCTGCTGTTATTGATACTTGCTCTAGCACTTTCTGTGCCTTATTTCGAGCATGTTCTTAGCCTTACAGGATCTGTTGTGGGTGTGGGTATTTGTATTGTTTTGCCTTGTGCCTTTTACACCAAGATCTCCTGGTCCAAGATATCCAAGCCTCTCCTAATCCTGAACATGGCACTCACAGCTTTTGGTGCTTTGCTTGGAGCATTTGGAACCATATCTTCCACAAAGTCACTTCTAAAGAGTATACAAGGAGGTCACCGAACTTGAGGAAATGATTGTTATATAGTTTCTGAGAATTTTCCTCTATAATCTCCATACATATTTAAACAGAATAACCAAGCTTTCATCAGATTGCTGCCAAGCAAGTTATGCATACAAGACAAGGAGGATAAATTCAGGAGTCAAATATTGCAAAGTATGGAAAAAGGAAATGGTGGCCTACTACCTTGGTTTTGGCTCTATATTCTGTTTCGTTGTCTCTTATAAAGTAGCTTCTGGTCCTTCTGTCATAACGTTCAGTTTAGGAGTAGTCACCATTTATGTATCAAAACATCAAAGTGCTAAATGATTATAAATGGACTCTAATCCAGACTTAATGTGGTAGTAGCTCATCCAAGTCGATATTCCTCTTCACTATTTAATCTTCTCTTAGGAGATAAAACTTCTTTTTGATTTTTTTCATCTTATGTAAATACTAAATAGTATCCATCCAAGATTAGGAAAGTACTGTTTCTTTAATTATCAACAACATAATATGGTTTAAAATTGCATTCTATTACAATCAGAATACAATTAATCTTAGGCCTTTTTCAAATATCTTGTACAATAAAGAAATTGATTCCCCCATCAAATTCGTATGGTTTACGCCTTGGCAACCAGTTCCGTTTTTGGGTTTGTTTAGGTGTATATATAAAATACCAGCATTGCTTCTGAGTCTGACGGCATCACATTCTCAAAAGCAGCAATATCCAATGTAGTATCTTTCTCTAGCAATATCCAATGTAGCATCTGGTTGTAATGTTTCCCCTGCTTTATATGTGCTCTTACGTAGTGTGTAGTTGATGTCCTCTTTAACGGAGGTAAATGATAAAGGTGTTTGGTTGCTATTTTAAGCGATTTTTGTTCTGTATCTGCTTGACAAAAATAAAAATTTTTGTTCTTTTCAAAATTAAAGGATAAAATTTCTTATCTCCATCTTCGAGACAAAATACATAAACAACTTCCAGAATACCCCTTCTTCTATATAAGCAAATTTTTTATTTTTAATTATATTATTAAACTCATTATTATTATTATTATTATTATTATTATTATTATTATTATTAT
>JANVCQ010000001.1:20473996-20495403 GCA_025531925.1 Erythroxylum plowmanianum
TTAACTTTTTTACTAATACAAATCATTCGTTTTAAAATAATCAATGAATTACATATTTCCAATCATATTATACTGTAGGGGTAATTTAGTCATTGATACTATTTTTATGTTCTGTCAACTGCAACCAAACATATTTATGCCATCAAGACGGAGACAGTTTTATCTGTTTTGTCCATCACAAGCAAACACCTTACTGTCTAAAATTTTTGTTCTGGTCCGTCTTCAAATTTTTGTTCCGTTCCGTCTCTGCATACAGGAAACAACAACCATACGCAACGTCTTTTTTCTTCCTTACAGTAGTCAAAGAGTCTTTTTTCTTCCTTACAGTAGTCAATAAAAATTCTGATGATTTGGGAAACCAAAACAAATCACCTGAGCAGCCGGTTTTTAGTTGGTATTATTTAAATATGCTGGTGCATAACATGATTCTCTACGCTTTATAAGGAAGGGAATGAACAATTAGTACACAAGTTTAACAAGAAAAGAAAGAGATAGAAATGCTCTTTACATAGATAAACCATAGTTTGAAGTTGCAATTTAGAATTGTGTTATGCAGTTCATATCCTAATTGCATTACACAATGAAGCTGGTGCAGATCAGAGATTTACAGCTAACTATAGTGATGATTATGGACACATGATAAATGCATCCAGATGTATTGCAAGTTCATACATCATGAATTGCCTTCTGGTCTCTATCACCCCTATCTACTCTTTGCACCAAGATTAGGAGGAAAAAATAGTTGTTATTCACACAATCGACATGCGGGCACTGAATGGCACCAAATTAGGCTAACGCACCCAAGGGACGACTGCCATAACTCTTCAGGCAAATTCAGGAGAAACCTTTGATGAAGAAGATGCTTCTAAGCCATAACTCCATAGGTCTTTCAACTCTCCTCTAACCAAACCCAAAATGACACACAATCCTGATATCACATATCCAGGAAAAAGAATCCCATTTAAGTATCATAAGAGATGGACTCCATAGTGAGTTTCACAATACTAGTTTTTGCTAATTACCTAGTGTACACGGAACAAGATAGAGTAGAGCGGGCTGACCATGCCCATCCATTAGATATAAGCCTAAGTACGTCATGAAAAGGCCTGAAAATAAGAAAATCGTTTGTTAATGGGCATAGAAAGAAGAAACCTCTAAATAGATACTAGTTGCTGCAAGTCTAACTGGCACAGCATTAATATTTGATTTCGTACATTTTGTTAGTAAATAGAAAACCCATAAAATCATTAAAACATCCTTTGGCATATAAAGATCCGGAAAAAGTGGACTGCAACAAAAAGCTGATAATTAAAACCGAGGAATTCCCCTCCACCACATATTTTGAGCTGGATCTTGCTTATCAGCGTGCAATAGAGGCTGCTTCACCAATGTACCATACTAAATTCCAACTTTTGCAAATAAATATACATACCGAATCCATAGCCAACTATCAACCAAAAGAAATATCCATTTTTGATCCCCTTTCCCGTTTCTCTATCAAACCTGAAACAAGAGGAGGAATATAAACATTGTTTAATGTAGAATGGCAGCAAGTATGCCAACAATACTTAGTAGACACGTGTAGTGACTTGGCATAAGAGTGAAAATCCAGTTTTCTAGGAGTTGCACTATGTTTTGGAGCATATCAGTGTTCATTTTCTTCCATTACATATCACTCAAACAATTGCTTTTCGTTGTTCTCCTTTGCAAAGTATTTCCACAGCTTTGACTTAATCAAAACAAGAAACAAATTTGATCAAGCAAGTCCTCTCCATAGTTAAAGGGAAAAATGTAGGAAAAGCATAACATATGATTCTAGATTACAATATCTTGCAGTTTTATTAGCAAAGAGCAACTTAATACATTCAAAACAATACCTGAAAGTAAATGATGTGAGAAATATCTTGCAGTTTATTAGCAAAGAATAACTTAATGCACTCAAACCAATACCTGAAAGTAAATGACGTGAGCAAACCAGGAAAAAGAATGTCCCCAAATCCAATCATGTCGTAACCACCCCAGGGGTCTGTCAATCTAGGAAGCCTCAAAAGCATGGGGATCGATTCCCCACCACTGTTGTTACCTTTAGCAACCTAAGAATAAAATACAAACAAAAAGAGCAACCCATAAATTATGAATGACTACCCATAATATAACATTAGAAAAGCAAACAGTTCATGAAAAGGCCGGGCAATACAATTTCCAAAAAAAAGACCGGGGAATAAATATCAGATAGGGACTTTAAGGTAACAGTAAGTGAATGCTTCATTGATTAAGTGTTCTTTTCATAGGCAGTGGATTTTTAGCCAATGGACTTATAATTGTCAATTCTCATTCTAATGTTGCATCTTCAGAAAAATTTTCCATATGGCTGAGGTTCCACCAATCGATTAAGTTAATGTCAAGAACACTCAATCATTCTGGCTGTTGTTTCATTCGTTTACACTCAATGAAGAGCAACAAAAATGCGCTTTCAGTACATAGCAGAAGAAAAGTAAAATATATGAGATTAATACTTACTGCAATCATAACACTTGTGTGGAATATTAAGGGTGATATAAAGACCCAAAAGATGTCATAAAAAAATGCACAGCAAAGAAGAACAGCAGCAACCTGAGTCAACATAAAGGAACAAGGATCGTGAAGGATCATATACATCATGAATACTTGAGGTAGCAAGAGTCTAGGTACGTTAGGTACCTTAATATTAGGAAGCCTAGCCACCTGTAAGATAGTTATCATCAAGCAGATGCCCTGACAAGAACAAGGCAATATCTAAGGAGAGGATCTTCATTTAATAGATCAAACAGAAAGATAGCCATCTCCACTTGGTCAAATTCAAAACCTTAATATTGTAGTTAAATTGAGTGAACAAAAAAAAAAAAAGTTCAGGATATTCTTCGAACAGAAGTATCAGCAACTCAAATTCTACAGACTCTATAAACTTCATGGTGAACATGCAAGACATCATCAGCTTACATACATACACCAAAGCTAGGACATTCTCACTTGAAACATGTGAAAAATAGAACGAAAGTATCAGTAACTCAAATTCTATAGAATTTGGATACTTCATAGTTAACATGCAAGACATCAATCAGCTTACATTCATACATATAGAATTTGGAAACTACATGGTTAACATGCAAGACATCATCAGCTTACATACATACACCAAAGTCAGGACATTCTTACCTGAAACACGTGAAAATGAGAGTAAGATCTATATTTTGCTCCATATTCTTCATCATCACAAACAAAGGGTTTAGGAAGAGATCTTATTATGATAATTAGGCTCAAGTTTCCTCAACTTACAACTTTTCCAACTCCAAATTTTTTAACTTCTAGAAAGGGTCAACGATCATAGGGAAAGAAAAGATGTCTGAAGAAGGTTTTAAGCAGCATTCAAAAACAAAACAATAATAAAACAAGGTAAACACACTAACGACGAATGCACACATCAACAAGACATATCACAGAACTTAGTAACGTCCATCTGACAACTTAAAGCTATTCTACAACCTAACTACTTATCCATAGGGCCCTTCAAATAGAATCAGGAACTCTGGTGCTTGTTTCACCTAGAAATCCTGGTTTTCAAGATTTAGAAATCTTGCGCTCCACCATAATTAACTCTTCTTTTCCATTCTATACGAACAAAAATATCGCATTCCCAATTGCTGAGAATATCCCAAATTAAGGATGTGCATACTGTTGAGATATCAAGACTATAATAAAGCTTCCCTAACATAAGTGCATTAGCTACTGACTAAGTATTTGTGCATGCTCAGTACATAGTGGTTGGCCCCAGTACGTGTATAAGTGGATCATCATATTCATCACCTAAATTCCTCTCAAAAGTTTCTTGAAAGGGTCAAGGAAGGCCCAAATCTACTAGGTGTCTCTGCACTTAAAATATATATGGGAATTTTAGCATGGAAACCATCATGGATAAACCACATGATACAAAAATTTTGAGACATCACAATATCACCAACAAAATTTCAACATCCTCGTCAAGGCCACCGTCTCAATCACACCAGCAAATTCACAACATCCTCATCAAGCCAATGGAATATCATTTGGGAACCCCTAAATTGAGATCATAAAAATTCTACAAGAAAACCAACATGGCAACGAGCCTATTTCAGTGAGTCATTATGAGGTTGTAATGAGGTTGCTTTTTGGAATTATTGAGCCTTACAAGTATAACAAGATCTCTCTAGTACACTCCGAGGTGGACTTCATGCTGTATTTGCTTTAACCACTATAACAATTATTTTTGACAGACCTCTAAACTTTTCCTCGTGTGCAACTTCTCTAATTAGAGGCCTATCAGCCAGGCATAAAGTAAAAAAGCATCACAAAGAGAATTCCTGACACGAACTAAACAGGGAAGTTCCAAATTAATTAAGCACATTTCACGAAATAACTATGGGAGTAGGACAGCATTGCATGAAAAGAACCATAGGCATTCCGATACAGTACCAACAAGCAGAAAACGAAAGCAGATAGTGCGCAGGTATTACCACAAAAAACTTACAAGAACATCCTGCCCAATCCACGAATATGATGCACGCCGATTTGTAGCCCACAAAACAGCAAATATAACAGAACAAAAAACTACAATGAGGGAGAGAACAGAAGTTTCCCCAAAAAGAGGTAACTTGATTTTCTTCTCCCCACAATTTCTCCATTTTCTGCTCAGAATGCAAGAAAGAGAATCTCACATGACAGCAACTACGACATAAAAAAGCAGGTTGATAATATCAAATGCCAAAATAAAACTCCAAATGTACCTCTTGATCAATGTTACAATACAATTATGCATCCCCTGAGAAAAACAGCAAAAAATGATTCAATAACCACAATGCACAAATTGAGTTGATAGGATAGAACCTATCCACTAAAAATATAAAAGATATCTGAGAACTATAGACATTACATACAAGTGCTCTGAAAGTTAAGGGACAACCAATACTGCAGACACGACTAGAGAAATGGACTTGGTAAAGACATTCATTATTTTCCTATCTTTTCCATTTTCGGCTAAGTCAAGATATTCTACTTTGATTTAGAGTCATCTTTGCCCAGCAAACTTTAATCTAAGAAATGGCATGGAAATCAATAACCTTCCTAAGCAGATTGATCATATCTGGGTGAGCGTACACACATATGCTGATTTGTATTGGCCATGCATCAGCTGTCCATGAAATCCAAAAAGATAAAAACGTAATACTTTATAATGAAGACCAAAGTTCAAAGTATGCCAAGAATGAAAAGGGCAATTATACATCAGGAAAATCTATAAAGGATAGGTAAATGCAATGATTTCCAAGAATTAAATCGACTGCAGAGGGCAGGTTTGAGATTCATTACAGCATCCATATGTGCTTTGACATATTAAGCCCCCATAATTGGAAAAGCTGATCATATAAGCCCCTATAGTTTGTTCATTAAACACATTCAATCTTCCTTCACATACTTTTTGTCCAATGTATAAAAGCAGTTACAGAATGGTATATGCACTCATTTCCCAGAAACATAGATTAGCAAGTAACAATGTGGAAAGAGAAGTTAGTACCTCAATACCACCAATGCAGAAGAGTACAATCAGAATCCAGATAAACCAACTTGACATAAAAAAGTACAGTAGCGCCAGAAAAGTAGATGCTGATATGACAAAAAATACTGCACTCATTGCATTAATCTCAACAATTTCTTTATCTGAGTCATCTTTGGATGATGAAGCATTGGCACCCGCCTGCTCAATGAAGAAAGAAATAATTTAAAAACTCCATAGAAAGCAGACAAAAGCTTCACCATCATACAGGAACCAAAAATAAATAAAAACAAGGGAATTAAGGCATATGAAAATCTGCAAATGAATAATTTATTGGTATCTCTTGAGAAGTCTTCTAGAACTGATTCTTAGGCTCCATCTCAAGTAAGCCTTTATTTATTTTTTGTATAAATGCCTCAAACAAGTATTACAACAATGCTTGGATGATTGAGTTCGGTGCCACAGACCATATGACTCAGTCCTCACAGACCATATGATTCAGTCCTCACATTTTCTTTCATGTCTATACCTCATACTAATAGGAAGTTCTTTACCTACTATTGCAGGACTGGGAGATGTGTATTTATACCTTTTCCTCTGTCTAAAAACCGTTCTTCATATGTTAAAACTATCAAAAAACTTATACATGACTTCAAATGTTTAACGATTTTTTCCTCTTCTTTTAGTGTTTCAATTTGACTTATAGTAAATAAATCCTGGGTCCCTCTACTATTCCTGACATTTTTGGGGCTCACTGGTTTGTTTACTTAATTGATGATCGTACATAACTCTTCTTACTCAAACAAAAATCTTATGTTATTCTATGACCTAGAACCAATTTGGGGTTAAAATTAAAATCTTTAGGCCAAACAATACTAGAGATTACATCAATCAGATTTTGTCAAAAACAAGGAATTGTTCACAACTCATTATGTGTTGACACATCTCCGCAAAATAGGGTAGCATTTACTTCATGGAACCCAAGTTGTACTCTTTCAAGAGAATGTTCTTAAACCTTATTGGGGGAGGTAGTTCTAACTGCCACCCATATGATAAATAAACTTTCCTCACGTGTTTTAGACAATAAGAGTCCCACGGAAACCCTTAATACCTATTTTATGCACTTTAGAACCTCAAATCAGCTTACTCTTAGGAGATTTGGTTTTACATGTTCACAGTTAACATAGAAGAAAGTAAGATCCTCGTGTCATCAAATGTGTCTTTCTAGGTTACTCACCAATACAAAAAGGGGAACAAGCGCTATAACCCTTCCTCACAAAAGTTTTACATCTCAATTGATGTCATTTTCACTAAAAACAAACCTTATTTTGACAGGTTCTATTTTTAGGGGGATAGTACTTATTGAGTTTTTTGAGCCATTTGAGCATCATGTGCCCTTGCCAAAATCATCCTCAACCTTTAGTCCTATATCTGTCCTAGAAAATACAGTAATCACTCCTCTAGAACATATGCCCTCTCCAATGTCCGTTTGTGTTAATAAAGACTTTTCAAGATATTCGTAGGTGTATTCTATAAGAGCAATTGTTCCAAACCTGAAATAAGTCAATGAATCTAACGCAAACTCTGAAAATGAGTCCATGGTAAGATCCTATCCTCTTTTACGTATACAAACAATTGAAACACCTACAGATGACTTGCACCTTCCTATTGTCGTTAGGAAAAGTACCAGAGAGTGCACCAAGAGACCACTATAACCATTGTCCCACTATATGTCACTTAAACAATTGTCACCAGCCTTAAACAAAATTCATGGCGAGTCTAGATACTATTTTTCTTCCTAAAATCAAGGCATTGTCAAAAAGAGAATGGAGGAGTGCTATAAGAAAGGAATTGGATGTGTTTGAAAATAATAGGACATGGGAGATTATTAATAAACCAACGGGAAAAAAACATAGTTGACTATAAATGGATCTTCATACTGAAATATAAAGCTGATGGATCACTAGAGAGATATAAAGCATGATTAGTTGCTAAAGAGTACACTCACACTTATAGGGATAATTACTAGGAGCCATTTGCTCAAATGAAAAAAAAAGAATACTATGGATTTTGCTATCCTCAGCAACTCACTTTGCAACATGATGTCAAAAATGCCTTCCTTCATAGAGATTTAGATGAAGAGTCTACATGAACATCCCACCAAGTTCTGAAGAAAACATGGGTAATAAAGTTTGTAGATTTAAAAAGGCCCTATATGGGTTGAAACAATTTCCCAATGCATGATTTGGAAGATTTACTAGAGTTATGAAAATATAAACAAAGTTAACATGATCACACTCTCTTTATCAAGAACATGGATGTAAGGGGCGTGACTGTACTGCTAATGTGCGTCGATGATATTATTATGACTAGAAATGATGAAAAAGAGAAAAGCGAAATTAAAGCAATGATTAATCAAGGAATTTGCGATAAAGGATTTTTGAAAATTTGAGGTACTCCCTTCGTAAAGAGGTGCCATAATCCATACAAAAGATTTTCATATCTCAATAGAAGTATTGGATTGATCTCTTGAAGGAAACATGAAAGATTGAGTGCAAACCACTCTTTACTCCAATGGACCCAAATCATAAGTTTGGAAAAGTGAAAAAAAAAACTATTGATGGACAGATGTGCCAATGGCTAGTTGGCAAGCTCCTATACCTTGCTAATACTCAACTCAACATAGCGAGCATAGTTTGTTAGTTCATTATGATCCAAGTGAATCTTATCTACAATTTGCATATAGGATGTTGCATTTCTTAAAAGACAATGCAGGGAAAGGAATTATGATCATCTCGCCCTCCAGGCCTATACTGATGTGGACTATGCAAGATCTACGGCAGACCGAAGATCAACCAAAGGTTATTATCCTTTTGGTGACTTGGAGAAGTAAGAAATAAAATGTTGCGGATAGATCATCAACAGAATCAAAGTTTAGAGCAATTGCTCAAGGCTTGTGCAAGTTGTTATGGTTGAAGGTCATTTTGGATGACTTGAAAGTTAAGTGAAAAAATCTAATGAAGCTTTATTGTGACAACAAATCAGCCATCAATATAGTTCATAACCCAATTCAACATGATAAGACAAAGCATATTAAGATTGATAGAAATTTCATCAAGGAGAAATTGGAAGAAGGGCTCATACATTGGGAAGGCAACTAGCTCATGTGCTAATGAAGAGTCCAAATAGTTCAAGCTTTCATCATATTATTTTCAAATTGGGAGTGGATGACATCTATTCCACAACTTGAGGGGGGTGTCTAGTTGTATAGTAGATGTGTAATCAAGTTTTGGGAAATTAAATTTCCTGATATCCCAAAGATTTTGAGATCCTAAGAGATTGTTTCCTATCCTAGGAAATTGTATGAGCCCACGAGATTGATTTCCTATCATAAGACATTGTTTCCGATTTTTCTCCTATAGTAAGATGTATATAACCATGTAACTAAAAATCAGTTGGAAGAAGATATATTATTTCTTATTTCTATTTCATGTCATTGAGATATCTATATTCACCCAAAACTTTGATCAGGTGTCAAACACAAGTGAGTTCATGCTCCCATAAATGCACAGAAGATCATATTAATCTAAGGCCAGGCAGCATGCATGCAAAGGGGAAAAAGAGAAAATTGGAAAACAAGTAGTTACAAATTGTACAAAGCGCAACACAAACAATAAAGCTTTATATTGACCTTTGCTGATATTTCATTATAGGGCCCATCAGTCTCCTTTGGAGTCTCAAGGCGAGACCACATTGAAGCACAAATCACTGTTCCAACAGCCATCGTCCACAAAAAAATCACTGAGTAGTCCACTATGGGTTTCTTAGGTGCATATAACAATATCTCCACTGCAACAAGTTAACAAAGATGCAATTAAATATAAAGCATATATACAACAATGTACTCCAGCACAAAAATCAAAACTATTATACCAGGTATGCAACATGAAAAATGTTTCCTCTGCATTTTTCTTACCTGTCAAGACCCTGCACTTCATTTACCTAACTTTCGTGATTTAATTTTCAGAGAACCCGATAGGAAAGAAGAGTCAATGAATATGATTACAGTGTAGAAATTCCAAATGTTACCTTTCTTTCCATTCGCCAATAGTGTATTAAGATGATCCCCTCCCGACTTTGAGATCATCACAACAGGTATTTTAATATCCAGAGGAGTGCTATTATTTTCACACCCCATCTCATCGAGAGCTACACAGTGAACATAAAAGAATAAAAATGAATAATTTCAGAAAACTTTAGTGTCGAATTTTTAAAACCTATAATCATCTCAGTATCTACAACACTTTTATATCAGACATAAAGGCACTGTAATTCCAACCTTCTTTATCATTTATCACCAAAAGCGCCGAAGCACCTCCAGACTGTGCCACTTCTGCCTTTTCTGTGAAAGAACAATCACCGCGAGCAGACACAGCGATAGAACCAGAAATCTAAATGACAGAACAAGAACCATAAATTCCATCTTATCATTCAGATCATAACTTAAGACATTTGTGCAGTGCAATTAAATATTTAAAATACAGATATAATCTTTCATTCATTTCCCCGCTATAATTCCCACAATTCTAGGTTGATGACAGAGGAGTATGCATATTCCCATTGTGCTTCTCGGAATTTCTCAGGGAAGTACACGAGCTTGAAATTTTGACAATCTTAGGAGAACATGTCCTAATTAAAGGTAATATTCAACAAAAAAAAATTTAAAAGTCGATTCCAGTCAGCCGAAGACACCAAAGTATATGTTTTTATGCACCTGTCATAACTCATAAGTAGTAATAAACAGGCGCAACCGCATGGAGAAAGCATCTAAGCGAATAAGAGAACAATGGAAAACCTTGGTAGAGGACTTGGCACAGCAGTTTATTGGGTTTGTGACAGCAGCAGACAACTTGGCACCATCTTTAGCTACAGTAGGTAAAAGAGCTCCGAATTTAGCAATCAAACCCGTGAGAGCGTCTTCTTCAACGCCATCAACCCATGTCTTAACCTTAACCTGGAAAATCAAATCGACCACAAAGAAATGCAGAGCAAAAAATGTTTATCAACTTTGAACAACCCATCAAAGAAGTACGTCTAAAGTCAAGAATGACAGCAACTCATTTCAACGTGTTCTCTAACAACAAAAATTTCCTATAAACCAATGAGAATGGCGTGCAGAACAATTCAACTCGAGTCTTTAAAAAGATAAAAGGGTCATTAAAACGTCACCAATGTGTTCGCGTTGTCACAGCCAGGATGCTGGGGCGTCTTGTCATCTTTCGACGCGGCGTCGGCGAATGCGAGACCGATGAACAACATCAACCAAAAAAATGCCACTAACTGGAGGTAAGTCCGACAACTTGACGCCATAGCCAAGACTGAGCAGAACGTACAATGTAAATAGATTTTTGAAAAAAGAAAAAGAAAACAAAAACAAACGATGCCCACCACCCCAAGAAAGATCAAGATCCAGGAGAAGGTAGCATCAATGAAATTGATCAATGAATGCACGTATTCTCATAAAAGGATAGAGAGAGAGAAGAGAGACATAAGAAAAAGAAAAAGAAAATCTCCCTCTTCCTTGAAAGTGGAAAAGATGGGTGGAAGTTGTTGTAAGAACCAAAACAACATGCCGCATGAAATATGGAGGCGGACGACCGTACATCGGCTGACGTGTTTTGTGTGAGATAATAATAGGAAATGTAAATAAATATCTAAATTTGTTGCAATCGTTTTACAGACATGTTAGAATATAAGTTCATCAAATATTTCATTACTCTTGTTTATATATATACTCCGACCAAATTATGTCGCTATATTTAATTTTATTTCATTAATTGTTGATTTAAAATTATTTTCAGTATTAATAAGTATTTTAATGATTAGTTTATTTCTTAATTAAAAAAGCTATGCGAGGATTAGAGGAGGCTCATCCATGTATGCAACCTTCCCTTTGTAATTTTTACACAGGAGTTGTTTCTGTAATTTAAACTTATGACAAAAGAATAACTTTTATCGGTTACTCCAAAGTTCTTCCTCACTTAATATTTAGCTTAGTTAAATTGTTTATGATATAACGCGCTCAATATTCCATTAAATTATTACTAAATTGCATAAGATATTATCACACACACTTTGATGAAGTCTTGGTAAAATAATAATGTCCAATTACTCTTACTCTAATTAATATGTTTAGGAATCTTGGAATTTATTCACTACAAAGAGAATAAGAATTGGCGACGGAAAAATAACAACAGAAAACTAAAATTACTGATGGTTTTAACTTGTTCGTCGGAAAAATATAATTTAGCGATGAGAACAATACCGTCAGCAAATAAGGTGGGAATTTGACGACGGGTTAATATAATTTTGATATTACCGACAGAATTTTTCCGTCAGTAAATTTCCAACTTAAACATCGTTGTTTGCTTGCGGTTGAACGTTATTAAGTTGAAGAAAACGATGTCGTTTGATGGTAACGTTATAACACTCCCGAGCCAAACCACCCCCTCCCATCGTCAGCCCTCCTTCTCTCTTCTTCTCCTCCCTGCTACGTTTGCGTCTTCTCCTCCGATATGTCGTCGTCAGTTGGTCGTTCATTATCATCGGTGTTGTGGAACGATGGTGGTGAGTCGGAAGGGGTAGATCTTCTCCCACCATTTTACTTTGTTTTCGTTCCCACCAATTTATGTGCATGTTATATTTTTGAATTTTTTGGGGTATGTTTGAATAATTTGTTTGGTATGTTTGAGTCTTTTTAAGGTAACAACATTTTAGGTTAAAATGTTAGTATTAGAAGGTTAAGTTCTCAAATTTCCTTTTAAAGTTGGGATGATTTGTTGATTCCTATTAGGTGTTTGATAAAATGCCTCTTGTTAAAAAATTTTGTTAATTTATGAAGATGAAGTTAATTTGTATTAGATAATGAGTTAATAGGTGAGCGTACATGCATATTTGGGGGTCATGTTTAATAATTGAAGAAGATCATTGTCACTTGTATAATTAAGCTACATTAAAAAGCATTAAGATAATTATATACTAGAGACCCTAATTAAGTACCCTAGTAATTATTGGAAAATTCTTAAATAAACATTTTATGCATAGTATCTGCATCATAATTAACATCATATTGCATTCTTAAGAATAATGCTTAAATTCATGACAAGTATAGCATGATACTTAAGACTTGTCATATGTTTTCTAATATAGCTTAATTCCTCCTCTGCGTCCTTTTCTTAGGGTAGAATGATTATTTCCATCTCTATTTTAAAATGAAAATTATGTAACTCTTCCTCCTCTTTTATAACTTAGATTATGTGGATGAATTATATCTTAATTAAACTTTATTAGACTTTCATATCGATTAGGACTCTACTTCCTTATATGAATAAATATTTATTAATTAAACTTACCCTTTTCAAATAATTAGGCAATTTAAGTAAACTTAAGGCTCATAAGCCTATAGAAGGATGACGAGTTGTGCCAAATTGGTCAGTGCCATCTATACACCCATTAGGAATATTGTTTTCCCCTAAAGTTTCTTCTTTAAATTTTGATCAAAGATAAAACTTTTGAGTATTCAAGTCTGTTTAACTTAATCAGGATAACCTTCAGATTCGTCAAGAATCATCTCTTAATCATTCAACCGTATGACCATATGTTTGTAACGAGTAGGCCAAAATAATCGAACATTGTTTCTTAAGCATTAATTCATAAACCAATATGTGTCTGCTAAAAACAAGCAAAAAAGAAACATCAACCTTTAGATATTCATCTTATGTTTAACCCTCAAGCCTTCATCATAAGACACGTGAAGACTTAAGAAGAATCTTCATCTTCCTTTAGAAGATTCATTAGGATTATTCTTAGGTAAAATTTCTTTTGAAATACATTTATCCCTCATAATATATAGAAACTTCAACGAACTGTAGGGGATAAATTATCATTTAATCTTAATTGTTAACTCAAGTCAATCTCAATTATCCATCCCTCTATATAAGGTACATAATGATAATGGTATAAATATCTGGTGCTATTTATGATTGTGTTGAGTGATTTTATTTGTTCAACAGGGAAAATATCATAAAAATAGAGGAAATTCTGTCGAAATTTTTATAAAATGTAGTTTACATATAATAATTTAGGATAAATATGCAGAAAAAGTCTATGGACATGAGACCTACACCTACTCAGGTGTTTTTGCACACAGCCGATTTAGAGAACTGAATGTATGTGAAATTAATACATTATTATTATTTTTAATAATAATCCCTTACTAATGTAAACATTGTTTTCTAATAGGACCAAATACAATAAGTCATTCAGCAACAGTCTCAGGAGAAACAACCTGTTGATGAGACTCAGACGTATCCTGATGCTGTGGGTGGTAGGAATTGTCATGAAAAGATATTCAGGTTAGGCTCATTTGCGAACACATATTATTTGCAATCCTTCATGTCTAGTACAGCAACATCTACTAAACCAATGCAAACCAATAAAGTCACTGAGCTTCGGACCACAATTCTGAGACAGAAGATGGAGGAGTTGAAGGAGAGGAGTAGCACCTCAGACCATCCTCGATCACCAAGACATTAGGATTGTTGTAGTCATTTGTTTCAATTATAAAGAGTTATTATGTACATTGTAATGTTTTTATTATCAATTAAGATAATTTTAATTTTATATCATCAATTAACTTTATTCTGTTTAAACAAATAAATTTATTATGGCAGATAATTCATAACTATTAAAATTATGCATTTATAAGATCATGAAATAAAATTTAATGTTAGGATTTTTTTTTAAAAAATGTTTTACTTTTAATTACCAATGAAATATATAAGACCGTCGCAAAAAACACTTTATTTACTGACGGATACCATAAACCGTCGGTAATTGTTCGATATTTACCGACCGTTTTTCTACTTCTGTCGATAATATTGAAATCTTTGCGATTATCTTAACTACGGTTTACCGATGGAAAAATCATCCGTCGGTAAAATTTACCGACAATTACATATATCTGTTGGTATATTTTACCGACAGAAGGACACATAAAAGGTTCGTCATTAAAATTATTTACGGTCACATTAACGACGCCTTTTGTCAGTTGTTTTATTAATTATCGACGGAATTCTTCCGTTTATCATTGGTATGTTTCGTCAGTAAAACACATATTTCTTGTAGTAATCGAATTCATTCAATATGTTTAACGCAATAAATAAGTGGAGTTAAATTCAATTTTTAAAAAGCTCAATCTATTTGACTGATCCAAATGTAAGAATAATTAACTTTTTAACTTTTCAATTCGGTTTTTAACTTTTTGGTTTGATTTATTTTAATAACACTTGTTGTTAAAAACTGATCAATTTATTAATTAATCGGTTAATTTTCGTAAAATTTTATAAACTAAAGTTGGAAGATTACATGACAATCTAATATCAGTTGAAACTTTTAAACCTTAAATCTTTTGTTTTATTATTTTAACTTTTAGTCTTATTTTTAAAACATTAGTCCCATTTAAAATTTGCAAGTTTATTCACAAATTTTTTAATTGAAAAAAGGTAACTTGACAACCTAAAATATCAGAAAGCTTCTAAATTAAATTTGAGGTTGAAATTTCCGTCTTTTAGAAAAGTCAACAATTAAGAAGAAAAAGTAAAATACAGACAAAGTGGAATTCTATTGAACAAATGACATTCAACCTTGTCCTTATTTATTTTTCTCCCTAATAATAAATAACGAAGCAAAGTCATGCCGTTATGAATGCGTTTACTGTCTTGAGCTCCTTCTTCTGCTCCCTTCTCCCTCCCTCCCTCCCTCCATCTCTGATCTCTTTCTCTGCTATTGGGATTCTTAGGAACAGACGCCCATGGCTTCTGCTATGAAGATCGTTTTTGGTCTCCTTACCTTCGTTACTGTTGGGATGATCATAGGTTTGTTTAACCCATCTCCCAATTTATATAATCTATCAATCTTTCTCTTCTTTTTTCCTTTGTGATGTTTGATGACGTTGAATCTCGGTTGGAACCCGTTTCTCTTCTTGGTTATGGCTTCTTAATTTTGTAAATTTCAGGTTTTGTCTATATGCAATCTAAGAGATGCACTACTAATTGACTCATTAAAAAAGTTTTTCCTTTTTCTTTTTCCAATGCTAGAAGCTGGTAGCCTTTTGTACTAAAAGATTTTTCTTTTTTTAGCATATTGTTGACTGACGTTGACTCTGATCATGTAAATGATCCAAGTGTTCCTTTTCTTCTTCTTCTTCTTCTTCTTCTTCATGCATGGTTTAAATTCCGTGCAAAGTGGAATGAGAGGGTTCGTATGTAAGAAGAAGAAATTGAGGTTATCGTTTAAAATTTTCTTTCAAGAGACGAGGTTTGTAAGAAATGCACCAATAATTTATTGTTCCTGAAACTACAGGTGCTTTGTTTCAGTTAGCTTTTATAAGGAAGTTGGAAGATTCATATGGTGAGTTCCTTTTCTTTTCCCCTGTTATGTTCCAAATTATGAAATTCAGCATTGGAATATGCTTTATATTGCATGCCAACCAAGTAATTAAGAGAACAAGATTGCTGCTGGTTGATTTCAGATTTTGCTTAAAATAGCGTTTCCTAATTTAGGAAGAGAGTGATATGAGGGTTTTGTGGGGTGGAAAAAATATTCTAGATCTTTGATAAAGAAAATGGTGATGGATGTTGTTACTGGGTGTTACAACATTGATTTCTTTTTCCATAATCTGTTTTCTCGTCAATGTGATAAATGTGACCACTTTAAGGCATTTGAGTGATCCTTTTGAAAACCCTACTAGTTTAACCTAATACTGATTAAAAGAAAAACGAAATGAATGAATGTGAAGAAGTAAGAAAAATAGGTTGTTTTATCTGTTTGACTGTTCAACTGCATTATGTTTGTTAAGTTACTTTGGCATCTACTGTTAACATTATACACATGACTTATGCACCTAAAGATACACCGAGAGTATTATTCTTAACCAATATGAACTATTCTACTAATCGTGGCTGTGGAAGAGTCATTGTTATGACTCAATATGGTGAGCACCTTGCATTTCTGTTTATAAATCAAGTTGCTGAGGTGCCAGCACTAATACTATGGTTGTGAACCATATCTTTTTAGGCACTGAGGTCCTCTCTTTAAATAGAGTGCGTAAACTTCGAAATGATGGCTATCTTCATTTACCAAGAGGTTTGTATATTTCTTGCAAATACTTCTCAAACCAAAGCATTTTGCGTAGCTGTTGAGGTTAAACAAATATAGGGAGGATTGGACATTTCAAGTAATTTACTCCATATCATATGTATTTACTTATGTATGGTCAAAAGATGGCTTTCAGAACAAACCATATGGTTATACTTCCATTTATTCTTTATTTAGTTTATGTAGATGATGAGGCAGCTTTATTTGATGTTCCTTGTATGGAAGGCCTATATCTAATAATTATTTTTCTCCAACTTGGACTAAATTTCAAACCATCTGGGTCGACTACTTGGATTTTTCATTAAGATGGTTGCTTTTTGTAATGATAAATCCTTTTTTATTGTGCTAGTCCATCTGTTTACTGCATCCCCAAATGTAAAATTTTAACGTCTTGTATGCATTACAAGAGAACCTTTGTGGCACTACCTCACAAATCTTTTGACAAGTAGTACTTGATTTTAGTATGTAGATCTGGTTCCCAATACTGCAAAAGAGTACTATGTCTCTAATGACAAGTAATTATGTTACGGTCTAATTGTCCCACTCGGTAATAAAAGAGACTGATGTGGGGTTTATAGGCTTATGAGCTCTCCCACCCTTCAAGCTAGCTTTAGGGGTTGGTTCTCCCATAAGACCTGTAACAAATTCCTTATATTTATCTTATGTAGAAGTGCATGCTATAGTTTTGATTATCATAATTGCAGAGGTGTTTCTGTTGCTAATTTTCTCTATTTTATTTTGGTCTTTATTTCAGGTGTCCATAGTTGGGACGACGATAGAGAGGCAGAAACTTTGCGTCTTGGATATGTATGTTTGAGTCCTTGGACATCTAAAGCATTCTAGAAAAATATCAACAAAAGTGTTTGAGTCCTTGAACATCTAAAGCATTCTAGAAAAATATCAACAAAAGTTGGGCATTTCTCTTTTTCCGGGATAGAGGGTAGAAAATGAAGTATAGTGGCTTACAAGGAAAGTAGTAGTTGAACAAGCAGAAATATGTGAGCTTTCTTTCCCTAGATGACATCCAATAATGGATTCTTCTTATGGCATTGCTAATTTATGGTGAACCAATCTACATATCATGGCTTATTACTATTTGAATTGTAGATAAGGAGACATATTAAATTTATTTTGAGTTTCAATTTAACTGCCACCAATTATACATTTAAAATGTTTGGTCTGTCAATAGGATGGTGGCACAAATGTGAAACATTTACAGTGTATGATTGCATATTGTGTTCCTTCACTGTTACTGGTTTGTGACTTAAATGTGATGTTGTATGGGGAAAAAGTGAAAGAGGAATTGGATATGTTTCATATTATCTCCACTCCTTTTCTATTCTAAATGAAAACCATGACGTGTTCAAGGAAAACCATATCCTTCTTAGTTCTGTGTTTATTTCTTCTTCGCCTTTCCAGTCAGACAAAACCCCCAAACCTCATCTACTTGGCAACCCTGTTTATCATCTGACTCTCTATGTAACCTATCTTGTGTGCATTTTCTTTTGTGCACATTCTATTGGCAGCATTTATTGAACCTTGTGATTTCAAAATGGTACTTTGTAAATCCACAACTTCTCTATGTTTATTTATTCTGTTAAATTCATATGCCAATAATCAAGAGGATTTTTTTTTTCCTTTGATGTAGGTTAAGCCTGAAATTATTAGCTGGTCTCCAAGAATTATTGTTCTACATAACTTCTTAAGCATGGAGGTAAGTATGTAGATTCAAACATAATTCTACCTTTCGGTTCTTCATCTTCTGCTGGATTATGGACGAGTCTGCCAAATAATTAGTATATACCGAGTGACGCATCCAGTGTCCGTTATTTTGTCATTTTGTACAAGTGTAAATTAAGATTGATAGGATTATCAACCAGGAAATAAGTTCTATGTATTAATCTACTAGCATAGACTACTTTTCAATTTGTTGATTTATGAAACATCTTTTCACACTATTTTTGCATGAAGAAACAGGAAAATTGAAAACAATTGAGAAAATTCCAGATTTTTGTTAACTTTTCATGAAATTGAGATATAATCTGTTGTAGGAATGTGACTATCTTAGAGCCATTGCCCGTCCTCGTCTTCAAGTTTCCACCGTGGTGGATACAAAAACAGGGAAGGTATTTGTTATAGTTTTCTTTTGTGTCAATTGCTTGGTAGTTTTCTTATTCATTGCATATGTGCCTGCATCTTGCTAAATCTCTTCATTTGTACTGAAGGATTAATTAATCTGTGATTCATGTACATTGGAACTTCTCTACTTGTTTCTTTGTTGGTTATGGTAGGCTTGGGAGCTGAGTGCAGAATTTGGATGAGAAAAATGTCTTTCTATGCTATCCTCGTAAATACGTTAGCATCTTCGTTCTACCTTTTCCTGGGCAATAGAAGATTGCAAGCATGTCTCCTCTCGCATTTTGTTTATTTTAGAATAATGATTCTCGTATGTATTATGTAATCCAACTTAGGCAGTAGTCAAGTCTCTATGTAAGCAAATGATTATGCATCCAGATAAGGTAGACTTAAAGTTGGATTATGCATCCAGCTAAGGTAGACTTAAAGTTATTCATCTGCACAGACCACTGGATAATGTTTCTCTATCTCAGGGAATAAAAAGTAACGTAAGGACAAGCTCTGGTATGTTTTTGAGTCCTGAAGAGAGGAAATATCCAATGGTACAGGTTAGTATTTTTATACTTGCTTCTCTTCATCTTTGTTGGCAGGAACTGTCACTCTTGATTCTTTTGAACTGCTTTAGAAGATTTAAGATTAGTTTTAATTTCCTTTTTTGGGCATTTTTACACTATTTATTCATACAGTGTGGTCGGTTACTCCCAGAATTATTTAATTTTTCTAGACATACTGGAACCTGCTCCTGTTATGTTTCTTATCCTTTCGGTGTCAATTGTGTCTGAACAAATTTGCATGCCAATTTTTTGTTCTACTTCAGGGAAATTAACAGGAAACTGACTAAGTTTCTCTCTCTCTCTCAATCTTTCTCTCAATCAGGCTATTGAGAAAAGGATTTCCGTCTATTCTCAAGTGCCAGTAGAAAATGGTGAGCTCGTACAAGTGTTAAGGTGGGGATCTTACCTATTTACATATATGTAATATCAAAAACGCAGCATGTTAACATCTGCTGCAGTACAGGTATGAGAAGAATCAGTTCTACAAGCCACATCATGACTACTTTTCAGATACGGTGAGTCATTTAACCTTTCCTTTTCTGAATTTTACAATATCCATGGTTCTTTCATAAATATTTTCATTCATCTAATGTAAAATCACACCTTACCTTTTCTTTTTCTTTAATGTAGTTTAATTTGAAGCTTGGGGGTCAGCGAATAGCGACAATGCTGATGTACCTAAGTGATGATGTAGAGGGGGGAGAAACATATTTTCCAATGGTAGTGCTTGCTAATTGATGTCTGGTTTCCATTTTGTCGTGTTAGATATATGGTTCCTCTAGCTTTAAAGTTAAGATTGCCAGACTCCATATTTTTATGTATGAAATCAGGGTTTCCATGATCTGTGATAGTGATTATAGCATCTAGTGGCATATATTGCTTTTATTTCAATACATGTGAATGTTTTCCTGCTACAAATATGTTTGTTGAAGCATCCAATTGTCTGATGTATGTTTTCTTGATACAAATATGTTTGTTGAAGCATCCAATTGTCTGACAATCGCGAGTTAATTTTGGGTGTTTAAACCTGTGAGCCATTGCAGGCTGGTACTGGTGAATGCAGCTGTGGTGGAAAGATTGTCAAAGGGCTGTCTGTAAAACCAGTTAAAGGAGATGCAGTGCTTTTCTGGAGCATGGTATGTCTTTCAAACATCCGAAGTTTTCTGGCTTTGTTCAAGTTATCTTCATGGATTTTACGTTTAGGTTTTAAAGAATAAAGTGCATTTACGTAGCGTTTGGTTGCCGTCCTTATGGATGAGGATGGATGACAAAAACACAAAAGTTCTGTGCCTCGTAGTGTTTGCTTGCTGTCCTCACCCATTTTTGTTCCGTCTTCAGAGCACAAGGACATAAATTTTTTGTTCCTTCCAAGACTATGGTACAAGATTTCTTGTCCTAACGACAAAAACAAAACACATAAGGAAATATCAGAAATACCTTTCCCCTCACATAAGCAATTTTTTATTCTTAATTATATTATTAAACTTATCATCATCATCATCATCATTATTATTATTATAATAAATTTTAAATTTATTATTATTATAAATTTTATACTTCTTCTTCTTATTATTATTATTATAAATTTTAAACTTCTTCTTCTTCTTATTATGATTATTAATTATAAATTTTGAACTTATTATTATTATTATTATAAGTTTTGAACTTAGTATTATTATTATTATTAGACGAAATTAATTATCTTATTATTATTATTATTATTATTATTTTATTATTTTATTATTTTATTATTATTTTTATTATGATTATTATTATCATTATTATTATTATTATTATTCTTATTCTTATTATTATTATCATCATCAACATTATTATTATTATTAATTATTGTTATAAATATTCTACTTATTATTATTCTTTTTATTATTAATATTATTATTCTTATTAATTTTATTATACGAAATTAATTATCTTAT
>JANVCQ010000001.1:20531044-20555039 GCA_025531925.1 Erythroxylum plowmanianum
ATATAATAATAATAATAATAACAATAGTAATAAATTAATAATAATAATAATAAATTCATAATAATAAGAATAACTTATTAAAAATAAATAATAATAATAATAATAATAATAATAATAATAATAATAATAATAATAATAAGTTTATTAGAAATCTCAACCAAACATGTTTTTATTTTCAGTTTTTATATTACAAATATCAATCAAACAGGTTTTCATTTTTTTTAAGAAAAAAACAGAAATCAAAAACAGGAAACAGAAACTAAAAACAACAACAGAAAAACAAAAGTGAAACCAAACGGTCCCTAACATTTCAATCTTTCAAATATTAAAACATATTTCCTTTGACAAAAACTTGATTCAAAATATTTGAAAGGTTTCCTTAAAGCTTTGTTGAATTATTTATATGCTCAACTTTACTTATTTTCTTCACCATTTGATTATTAAATTGATTTAATTTTGTTGTTCACTCACTTTGTTCTTCCATTAAACTTGATCTTTTATATATTACTTGAATATTTGAAAAACTAACTTTTTAGTATTAATAGGGGACAATTAGTGAATAAGATTTTAGTATAGGTCTATAAGGTCACAAGTTCAAGTTGTGGAACTTGTGGATAGGACCACTTTATAGTTTGGGTTGAATCTGGTCTGATCATTTAGTTTTGTCCAGTTTTTTTTTACCATTGCTTAAGTTACAAACCCAAGATGATTGTTCCTATAATATAAATGATCCATAAATTTTGTCCGTTTGAAAATTATAATCTTTTTTTCTCCTTATTGGTGAATAACTAATTAATAATTTGTGATGAATATAGTCAATCAAGTTAAATCTGGTCTAATCGCTCAACTTGGTCCTTTTTTTAACATTGCTTAAGATACAATAATCCCAAGATGATTGTTTCTCTATTATAAATGATCCATAACTCTTGGCCGTTTGAAAATTGGAATCTAATTTTCCTTTATTAACATTATACCAATTTTTATCTTTAGCGGTTGGACAAAATTTAATCAGCTTATATCTTGAAAATCATTAGATGTAATTAATTATTGAGCTTATTATCCCAAAATATAATGTTATAATGTTGGACTAAAGAAATAAGTAACATTGAATCCTTAACTATATGCTAACTTTAATTAAATTTATATTTAAAATTGAATTGTTAACTCATTAAATAATTTATTCAAATTCTATTATTGATAAATTATTACATTATTTATTTAAAGCACATTTCAAGCAATTTATCTATATCATATACTACTTAAAGTGAATTATATTTTGAACATCAAATTTTAAGTACTTTTTTACAATATTAGCTACAAAAAAATAATTAAATGATATAAATTTCAATTTATTACAATTATATTCCAATGAATAGTTTTATTAACTCTTTTATGTAGGATATCACATAGGTTGGGCTCATTCAGATTAGCATACACATAAAATTTTTAATAAATATATATTTTTAATTAAAAATGAATAAGTAAAAAATAAAAATAATTAACCTTCTATCTATTATGGCCAACAAAAAATTTGAAAGTTTGAAAATTTTAGCTTATTAAATATTTTATTTGTTAAAGTTTTGTATGTTACCTACTGTAATTATCCTTTAAAAAGTTAATGACAAGAATGAGTAGTTAGTTATATTTATAATAAATTAAAATTTCTTCTCTTTTTTTAACAAAGAATAGAAAGAGATACTAAAATTTTTGTTTCTTTTGTGTTTATAAATTAATTTACATATGCTGATTTATAATTTTTAGAAATGGAGTTCTTTGAGTCAATAAATTAATAAAAATACATTAATTTGAAACTCACAGTAGCAATCCACGTGGGGCTTCCCTATTCTTTTAACAAGTCATCTAACTTTTTTGCCTAATAATAACAAAACACCTTCTTGAAGCAAAAGTTAGTTGGTGAAAAGCAAAGGGAAAGAAGAATGTGCATTCTCATAAGATGTGAGTTTTTGCTAATTGTTATTTGTTATAGAAGAGAAAGATGAAGAGATAATTGACACACATTACATTCGATGAATGGACTCATTAAGCTCTTAGGACAACTAACAGGATAACCATTAAGTGTAGGTGTAAGTGAGAGCACATGTGATTATGAGTGATTGTGAGAAACATTTATATTCTGGTTTAATACCCATAGATAGTGGTCCAACGTGATGAATATAGTGGATATTAATGTTTTGTTTTTGCGGTAACAGTCAATGTGTTTGATGGAAGCACATTGATATAGTTTTTCTAGTAGTATTTGGAGTCCCTAAGCTTCTTTTCTCTTCTGAAAATATATCATCAAATTGGGAACTGAGAGCTTAGAAGAATTCCAAAAGTGCTAACACTTCAAGCAAAAAAAAAAAATCAATGGTCGAAGGTATTTTGTTTTCTTTCGCATTTAGTTTATATGTTATTCTAATGTATATTACTGTTGAATATATATGTTAGAATTGCTTACATTTGGTATCAAAGCTACTAATCTCTACCTTATTTGAGTTTTTGGAAATTTTGTATTATGAAAAAAAATTTATATTTGAAAAAAATGCTTTTTAGAGTTATTTCTGGGCCTTTTTTCTTTCCATTAAAGGTAGAAATATTCAATTAAGTGTTTTAGAAGTGTTTCCAAATTAAAAAATCACTTTTATGGTATTTTTTGATATAGAATTGTTTGGTATCTAATGGGTTATGAATTGGGTCGTTTTGACCTAGCTTGAGGTTGAAGAAGACTCATTCTACTAAACCACTTCATTTTGTATGTTGATTTAAAAACAAATTTTGATGTAGTGGTTGAGGGTTGAACTTGCACCCTTATAGAGCACATGGTGAGCCTTTGCTACAGCTTGTATTCCATTTTATTTACGTTGAAATTATATTTGTATAAACGTTCAACATGAAGAATATTATCACATGATTATTATTACTATATTTTGCATTGTGAATAGAATTTTGGATTAAATGGTTTCGTGATTAATTAATAGGGCTTAACCACAACAACTCTAATTATGTAAAATTATATATTCATGTAATTATGTGTTTAGACTTTTAATTGTATTTAATTATTTTAGTATAATAAATTTTATCCCACATGAATTTTTATTATATTTGAACAATTAATTAGGATGAAATATCAATTTATTTTCCCTAATTTTCCTACAAGTATTAGGAATTAGAATATAATTTGATAGTTTTATCATAAAGTTTAGCATAAATCTATTTGCATTAAAAATTTAGCCTACATACAATATTTACATCATTTAATTTATGTTTTTAAAGATATGTTTACATTGGTAACACACATATATAGTTTGATAGCCTCAATCACTGATAAGTAGCATGTATGCTTAAATTGTACAACTATTCAAACTATTAGTTTCTCTGATACAAGTTGTGAAATTTCCAAATTGAGGGGTGAAATCTATAAGATTTGGAAGGAGAGAATTCTTCTTCATGTGATGTGGATGGATATTAATTATGTTATCTAGAAGGACGAATCACCTAAGATAATATAGGCTAGCACTATTATTGAAATTGCTCTTTATGAATGTTGGAAGCGATCTAATCACTTAAGTATGATGTTCATAAAAGCCACAATTTTTGCTTGCATTTATGGTTTTGTAGAACAACATGACAATGTTCATGCTCTTCTAAAGGCTATTGATGGTCAATTTGAAACTTCAGACAAAGCACTTGCAAAAATCCTGACTATGAAGTTTTCATCTACAAGGCTCACCAGTGTTTGAGGTGTGCGTGAGCACGTCACGAATCTGAGGGACATTGTGGCCTAGTTAAAGAAACTTAAGGTTGAGATGTCTGATTCTTTTCTCGTGCGTTACATTTTGAACACCCTTCCACCACCATATGGACCCTTTTAAAATATTTTATAATACACATAAGGTTAACTAGTCAACAAATGAATTAATGACTGTGTGTGTTCAGAGGAAGGGAGATTATCGATGGAATAAGGAGAGAGTTTGCAGACTGCACATCTAGTTGTTCAAGGAAAGAAGAAAAATCAAGCCAACTCAAGGGGAAAAGGTCAAATACCTACCCATGTTGACATTAAGAAGGAATCCAAGAGCTTTTTTATAAGAAAAAAGGATACATGAAGAAGGATTATATCAAACATAAGGAATGACTTGAAAAGAAAGGTAATTTAATCTCATTAGTTTGTTTTGAATATAATATGGCTAAATTTTGTCATGACACATAGTGGATTGGTTCTGGTTGTATAATCCATATTATACATGAGTTGTGGGAATTTCAAACCTTAAGGAAACCATTGAGAAGTGAGCAGTATATCTTATCTGGAAACAAGATCCGTTCACGTGTGGAGGCTGTTGGGATGCAATTTAATTTTATGTACTGGTTTTATTTTAAAATTAGAAAAGATATTTTATATTCCAATTTTTCTAGGAAATTGATTTTAGTTTCAAGATTTGTACCATTTAAATATTCCTTTCATTTTTTATATGAATCTTTTAAGTTAAATTACAAATATGAATTTATTGGGAATGATACATTATTTGGTGGTCTTTTTTATTTGAATTTATAAGATAATACCTGTTACGACGCAACACACATTTATAATGGAACAAAACATTGTGTCAAGAATGAAAATTCCTTTATATTGTGACATTGGAGATTAGGACATATATCTACAAAAATGATTAAAAGATTGGTGAATGGCGAAGTACTTAGTACTTTGGATTTTATCGATTTTGAAACTTGTATAGACTGCTTATAGGGAAAGCAAACCAACAAACCAAAAAGAGATGCCAAGAGAAGTTTACACATATTAGAGATCATACATACAGATATTTGTAGTCCAGATATGGACTTGTATGGTCAGAAATACTTCGTTTTATTTATAGATAATTAGTCACGATATATGTATCTCTACTTGCTTCATAACAAGAATGAAACACTAGATGCTTTCAAAGTATTCAAAGCTAAAGTAGAAAAACAAGGCGATAAGCAATTAAGATCATAAGATCTGATACAGGTAGGGAATATTATGGTAGATATGTTAAAGGTGGACAAGCATCTGGTCCATTTGCGAGGTATCTTCAAGAAAATGGAATAGTAGCTCAATACACTATGTCTATATCTCTGGACCAGAATGGTGTGGCAGAAAGAAGAAATTGAACGTTATTGGACATGATACGGAGTATGTTGAGTAGCTCCAAACTTCCTAAGTCCTTTTAGACTAAAGCTTTTAAGACAATAGTGTATATATTAAACCAGGTACCAACTAAGGATATTCCAAAGACACCATTTGAGTTATTTAAAGGTTGGAAATTGAGTTTGAAACATATGCACGCTTGGAGATGTTCATCTACAATAAGAATTTATGATCCACTAGAGAAGAAATTGAACTTAAAGACCATAAGTGGGTATTTCATTAGATATGCTGAAAAATCTAAAGGATAGAGGTTTTATTGTCCATCATATCACACTGGAATAATGGAATCAAGAAATGCAAAATTTCTTGAGAATGACTTGACTAGTGGGAGGGATCAATTTCAAGATATAGTTTCTGATGATGATCATATGAATACTGATCCTTCCACCTTAAACAGTAAGGTGATTGTCATTCATAACGCTTCTCAGGTTCAAATAGATGTTGAACAACCAACTGTTGAAATTCAACATCCTACAGTTTACATAAATGACAATCAAGAAATTCCATAAGTTGTTGATAATTTAGTAGATCTAATTATTCAATAATTACCTAAAAGCATTCAATAACCATTTGAACAACAAACTTTATAAGAGGATGTTGGTACATTATTAAGGAGATCCACTAGAACAAGAAAATCAATTATTACTAGTGATTATGTTGTATATCTACAAGAATCTGACTACAATATATGAGCTAAGAATGATCCTGAAACCTTTTTCACGAGCCATGAGTTACAAAGAATCAAATTTATGGTGCAATGCCATGAAGGAATAAATGAATTCCATGAAGAATAATCATGTTTGGGATCTTATTAAGTTGCATAAAGGAGTAAAACCCAGAGGCTACAAATGGGTATTTAAAACAGAGAAATACTCATTAGGTAACATTGAGAGATACAAGGCAAAACTCGTTGCTAAAAGATTCGATCATAATTACCCAGATACATTTTCTCCTGTGTCTAAAAAAGATCCACTTCGTATAATTTTAGCATTGGTTGCTCATTTTGACATAGAATTGTATCAAATGGATGTGAAAATGAATTTTTTAAATGATGACGTAGAGGAAGAGGTTTACATGAAACAACTAGAAGGATTCTCCTATAGTAATGGTGAGCATTTGGTTTGCAAGCTTAAAAGATACATATATAAATTAAAACAAGAATCCTTATAATGTTATTTGAAATTTCATGATATTATCTCATCATTTGGTTTTGAAGAAAATATCATGGATCAATGTATATACCAAACTTTAAACCAATGATAAGAGTTTGTTATATGATGTGAAAAGATTTCTCTTTAAGAATTTGAAATGACAAATATAGATGATACGTCTTAAGTCATTAGTATTAAGATCCATCGAGACAAATTCCATAGTATTTTGAGTTTGTCTTAAGAAACCTGTATTAATAAAGTTTTAGAGAGATAGGTGTTAGATCCCTAAGTTTAGACTGCGGTATCGTGCGAGTGTTGGCGAGTCTTGGCCAATACTTGGTAAGCAAGTCGGCAGAGTGAAGGCGTGTTGATGAGGGAACAAGGAGAAGTCTTACGAGTTTATGAGCAAAACTGAAGGAACTTACGAAGTAGGTGAGGGATGCGAGAAGTATCAATAAAGATCTTGAGAGTAGGTGAGATTTGATACATGTGGGCACGCGTAGATGCACATGAGCGAAAATCTTCGATGAGATGTGAGATTCAGATGCGAGGTCACGTGAAGTTAGAAAACTAAGTCATGCGGGATCCGAGGGTGCATGAGAATGCGTAAAGGCATGATAGACCCTGCGAGGATGCGCGAAGGCATGCGAGCATGACGAGGCGCATAAGTACTTAACTTCGGCGAGGCAGGTCAAAGGTATGTAAAGTGTGCAAGGTTTTATACTAACTCAGATTGTAACTTGTACTTAGTCATAAAGCGACTAGGCTGGACCATGGGTGAGCTTGATCATAGAAGATGGACTTGTCTATGGGCGTGCATTGATGGACTTATGTGCGGATAGGCTCTGGTGAAAACACATCAACAGTGACGTGACAACTGTGGATGACGTGGCATATGATGATGTGGCGGATAAGATCATAATAGATGAACATCAACTTTAAGAGATAAAGATCACGTGGAAGGATCATCTGAATGTATCATTCCTAGATAGGATAATCTTTTATCTTGTTAATGCGATGTAACTTAATCCTATTAGATAGATTCCTAATTAGATGGGGATATCATCTACGGGTTAGTTTGATGTAATCTAATAAGGATAAGATTGTGATCTTAGCTAGTAGAGTTCTATTAGAATTCTAACTTAATAATCTGGAGGAGCTACAAATAGCTCATTAGAGTTAAGAGCTATGCATTCGATCATTGAGTCATTTACTCATTGAGAGAAATCACTTAGAGGACAAAGCTATGAGAGTTTAGAGCTTTTAGGGGAGTTCTTATTGTAAGGGCTTCGAGTAGAGAGTTTCTTGTAAAGGCTTTGAGTAGGGAGTTCCTTGTGAGTGCTTCATGGAGGAGGTACTTGTATCTTTTGTTAACATTTTGTGAGAGTTAATGAAAGAGTAGCTTTGGCTATTGTATATCTCTTGTTGCTTTCTTTACTCTGCTTTACAATTGTGTTATTTTATGTGTAAGAGAAACACTTCAAACACTTGTGTATGCATGAGGTGTTCGAGGGCCAATGGAATTGTTCAGCGACATTCACGTGAGAAGGTTGAATCTTGCTTAAACGGATCAAAGCGGGATTGTCACACAAAGGTGGGCTCAACTTGCGGTAAAAGTTCGAGTCCAAAGAAGACCTTTGTGACAATAGGTTCAATTTGAACCAATGCCTAAAATATATTTTGAAAGGGAACAAATGAAAAATATTCCATATGCTTCTGCAGTCAGAAGCAAAATGTATGCTCAAATTTGTACAAGACTTGATATTGCATTTGTTATTGGAATGCTAGGCAGATATCAGAGTGATTCATGATTAGATCATTGAAGAGCTGCAAAGAAAGCATTGAGGTACCTTCAAGGACCAAAGATTACATGTTTATGTACAGACGGATCGACAATCTGTAAGTGATAGGGTACTTAGATTCAGATTTTATTGGGTATGTTGATTCACGGAAATCAACATCAGAATATATCTTCATGTTTGTCGATAGAGCCATATCTTGGAGGAGTGCCAAGTAGTCTTTGATTGCTACTTCCATCATAAATCTGAATTTGTTTCTTATTTTAATGCTACATCACATGGTGTATGACTAAATAGTTTCGTATATTGGCTTAGACTCGTAGATTCCATTTCTATGTCATTAAGAATATATTGTGACAATTAAGTTGCTCTTTTTCTAGCAAGAAACAATAAGAGTGATAGTCGGAGTAAACACATCGATATTAAGTTTTTATCTATAAGGGAATATATTAAGGACAAGAAAGTGGTTATTGAATACGTTAGCATTGAATTGATGATCGTTTAACAAAAAGCATGCCATCAATGAATTTTGAGAAAATTAATTATGTTGAACATGGAATAAACACATGTTTTATTTATTAAGTAATGTTATTACATTCAATTAATACAAAATATAACATATTGTAATATGGGGAAGATAATACTCAACTATTAGAGGACTTATCATCATGATTCATATATTATATTTAGATCGGATTAGGATTTAATACCAAATTAAATGTATGTTCCAAATGGGAGAATGTGATAAACGCTCATATTCTGATTTAATACCTATAAATGGTGGTCTAACGTTATGAATATGGTGGATATTAACATCTTGTTTTTGTGATAACAGTCAATGTGTTTGATGATATTTTAATTTTTGGTACAAAATATGAAATAAAATGAATATTTCAAAAATTGAAGCCCCTAATTCTTGCGGGTGAAATAAATTAATGATAAATTAAGGCATGAATCTTATTATAGAAAAGCATAAAAGGACATTACCTTCTAATTTTTAAATCAGATTTTATGATTGAAAGAACCTAAATTTGTAATAAAAATTTTGAAAGTTTATAATTAACTTTTAGTAACGGCATTGACAATGATCAACATATAATTAATTTACTGAGGAGAAAAATAAATTCTAATACTATTTTTTAACTTCTTTGTATATATTTTAATAATTACACAATTTATAAGTTTTTTTTAATTACCAGAATGCAAAAAAGTGAGTGTCACATGTTTGAGGTTTAAGGTAACCGGCGCCTCGTTAAATGGCTGACTAGATGTACGTAAAGTGCAAACTACTGGAAATCATGAAGTGAAAATTTCCCAAACCCTAATTTTATTGGGGTTTGAACATACCGGGGCGGGCTTATATATTTAAATCGTAGCACAAAAAACCTAAACCCTAATTATGGGGAGCGGAAAAGCTGAAAAGAAGAAGAAGACAATAAGAGCCGCTCTCACAAACTCTAAGCTCTCTTCCAATTCCAAGCTTATTTCTAAGAAGAAAAAGAAGAGAAAAGACAACGACAAAAGTATAAGCGATATCAGTGAAAATCAAAACAATCCAGTAAAGAACGAGGTGGTGCCAGTCACATCAGCATCGCAGCAGCTCAGTTTCTTTCTTAATGCATTTGGATCAGCTAATGGGGTTTCCTTGTCCTCTCTTGAACGCGAATCTATTACTGGTGTGTAGTCGTACCTGTTTCCTGATGCTTTTTTATTTTAGAACTTTAAGTTTCTGTTGGGTCATCAGAGAACCCAACTTTGAGTATAAAAGGCTGTGACTTTGTGTGGATTTTAGAGTTTCATGAGTAGAAAAATATTGGTTTATTTTTCTTGAACGAATAATGATGATTTTTTAGCGCATTATGATTGGAAGAATTTTTATGGTTTTTACTCCTTTTCAAATGTTTATTTGTTTGGTGCTTTTTGTTCTCAGCTTTTACTTTTCCTTAGCTGTGTGATTTATGAAATATGCAGACAAATGCTTTGTGGAATTATCTCAAAACTTTGATAAAGATGTCAAGTCCTTAGGGAAGCATATTAAAGCAGCTTATGGACCTTCTTGGAAAGAAGACCTTTATGAAGGGCAGATTGTAGAAGGAAAAATTGATCCTGGGAATCCTGCAGTTCTTGTACTTAGTTCTTCAGCGTTGAGAGCTATAGAATTGCTAAGGTCTGGTGGGTTTTCTTTTCTATCTTGTGCAGTGATCATGATCTCAGAAGTGAGATAAGATAGTTCCATTTTTGTTTACTAGTGTACAGAGTGTTATGTAAATCCATCTTTCCTATGGAATTCTAACAAATGAGAAAAAAATTCTTCATAATTCTTCAGGGGGCTGCACTCTTTGACGAGAGAATGCAATGCTGTAAAACTATTCTCAAAGCATATGAAGGTTGAGGAGCAGGTGTTTCCCTTATCATTTTGCATGCTTTTCTCTTATCTTCTTTCCTTATTCAATAGCTTCTCTTCAAGAAGTTTCATTCTGTTTGTGTTCATATTTGCTATAAGTGTTCATATAATCATATTTGATTAATGAAAGTGTAATCAATATGATGATTCGTGTCCAGTAAGTTTAGCCATAAAAGCTTTATGAAGATTTTATTCATCATCCCGAAATACTATTCTTCCTTTCTAAGTGCACTGCCATCTTGAGATTGCTTATGAGTTTTCTTTTGAGTGACAACAATATCCATATACTAGTATCAAGAAAAGTGGTTTTCTTTTTCGGTTAATATGTAGAGGTTTGGTTTAAAAAGTACTAAGAGTTCTTGAACCTGCTTTGGTGTACTCTGGTATTATGCTTTCTGCTGTGAATTGGGAAGTGATGCAGTTTTATTATAGATTACCAGAGGCATGACATGCTGAATGTAGTTATTTGCACGTCAGTCTGATCCCAAAACCTTGTTTTTAATTTTTAATATTTTTTAAAGGAGTTGCTACTTTGCAGAAACTCCTAATTTAGAAATTATACCTAAGACTATTTTTCAAGCACTGATGCTGACATGCTCTAGTACTCCATATTAACCTGTATATGGTGCTTTTAGTTCTGGATTGGGAAATGATGCAAAATTGCTACAGATTGCCAAATATACTGGCATGCTGAATCACTTGATTTGCACGTCAGTCTGATCCCAAGATTATTATATCAGTTTCAATGATCACTCCTTAGTTCCGACTTTTTTTTTACTGGTGAATCTTCAAATCCCACAGAACAACAATTTTGTGAAGAACTCACTAATTTCTCTCATAGAATTTTTTTTTTCCAGCAATCTATCAATTCATGCCAGATCTCTCTTATTTTGCTTTGAGCTGTTAATTGGGAAATGATGCAAATGTCCAACAGATGACCAGGGGCACTGGCATGCTGAATATGTATATTTGCACGTCAGTCTGATCCCGAAATTGTTCTTACATATTATTTCAGTGTGCTGATGGCTGCAGAAAAAAAAAAAATCATATAGGTGCATTTTTAGATGTGCTTGATATGCCATTTACCTGACCACCCTTTTTCCTGACTACATATCCATTTGACTCGACTTTTTCTGTTTTCTTTCTTTGTTCATTTTCTGTCCCGTTTTGGTTGATGCAGATAGCATTATTGAAACAGCGAGTGAATTTTGGCAGTGGTACACCAAGCCGGTTAGTCCTCAATGCTGTTTTTAGCTTTAAAAATGCTCAGTACAAAGAAATATTGAAACATTTATGACTGGAAATGACAGATTGCAACATGTAAAATGGATGAACATTTATCTTATCCAACATTGTAATTCGTGTGGCCACCGTTGTATGCTTCAGATAATCAAACTTTGATTCACATTGACTAGGCTATTGCTTGACTTTTCTTTTTGATTTCTTTTAGGACTTGGATTGTCCTTTGATTACTGTGTGATTTCTATGTTTTTATTTGCTATCGAATTGAGATGATTTTAAATGCCAACCATATCTAAACCTCACTTAATAAGATTGCCAAATGGTCCAGTTGACAAGGATTTTGATGTAGGATGAATGGAGAAAATTTTAACAATTTGGTGAAACATGGATAAACTGCTGTTATTTCCTAAATTTGCTGGAGTTTTAGTTTTGAGTTAGGAATTTCAATAAAGGTTGTCAAAATTTCATGCTTGGGTTGCTGAAAATTCAGATTAGGATTGTTGGAAACTTTAATTTAGTAAATAGAACAAACAAAGGGTAGATCAAAGAACGAGTCCTAGGGTTTGTATCAAGAATTAGGAATCACACTAAGTAATTGACTCAAGTAAAACTATTAGAATCACACAGATAGGTTTCTAATGAAGGTTGTTGATTTTTGAGGGTTTGTGAGATTTTGAGATTTAAAAGTGTGACACATTCTATTTCCCAATAGTGATTCTTAGATACTTAGGAGCTATTCCTATATTCTAGAAGTGATGTATAGAAACCTATTGTTGTGGTTCTAATAATTTTGTTTGTTACAAATCTTAGGTGTGATTCCTAGTTCTTGATACAGACACAAAGAGTGATACTTAGACCATATCCTTTATTCTCATTAATTTTCCCTTAATTCCAGCCCTAAACTCTGAAAATCCCTGAAGCCCAATTTTCAATTTATACACGTGCCCTACATCAGGTTTAGTCTCTTCCAACTCTCCATTCAATCAAATCTCATTTTGTTCATATCTAGGTGGTTGGGTGGCAGGGCACGTGTGTTTTTAAACTATGCTATTTAGTTGATCTTTTCCACTCTCAAGTGATTGATTTGCCTGAGTTAATCGTTCTCATTATAACTTTGCTATTGGGTTGAGCTTTTTTCATTCGCAAGTAATTGATTTGCCTGAGTTCATCTTTCTCATTATGTTCTTCAGTTGATCTTTTTTATTCTCAAGTAATTGATTGATTTGTCTGATTTCATCTTTCACACGAAGGGTGAAGAAGTTGATTGATATTGTGGCACTGGGGCTTTCACGCTTAAGAATGATAGTGCTCGACATGCACCCAGATGTTAAAGGCTATACCTTGATGACACTTCCCCAAGTCAGGTGTAATAATGAGTTTCATTTGCATTCATGTTTACTATCTTTCTAGCTGCCTTGTTTTTTGCACCTTAAATTTCATTGCTTTTGGCAGAGATGAATTCTGGGATTTGTATAACAACTACTTCCACCAACGACTATTACAAGGTGATCTGCGTATCTGTCTCTTTGGTCCACTGCCAGATGGTAAGCAATTTAAGGGTAAAAAGAAGAGAAGTCCTGGCGAGTAAATGATACCATATCCTGTTTCTCCGCAATGAAAAAAAAAGGGAGAGAACATGGTCTTAACCTAGTGTGATAAGGTTGGATCTCTCCATCATATTATTGCAGCGTCTGAAATCATATCTGTTACCCAACAGTTGGTCTGTTTGTGTACTGTGCTACCCGGTGGCGAGCTCAAAAGGTGTTTTTACTACATTAACTTGTTAAGGGAAGAGAATTACTACATGTGATCAAAATTTGATGCTGTTTATGTGGAGAATTAGAAGAACATGTCAAGATTTTGTTACAATTCTTTTTTAATGATTTGGATGTAGTTAATGCAAGCTACAAGCTTTTATCATTATTGAGAAATTCGGACCTTTGATGCTTGACTGATTGTTTTGCAACGTAAGTTCAAAAGTATATATCTTAAAACTTTTTGGGAAGGCATTATAGAAAAAATATATCTAAATTTGTTTAGGTCCCTAGTGTAAGTGGACTTACAACATCGAATTTAAAACGGTGGACAAATCAAATCCGCGCACTGAAGATTATTATCAAAAGTTCAAATTTATTTATACGTCCAGTGCTACAAATTTTATGAAGAAACCTAAGTCACAAAAAGTCGCGTTCCATGTGAACTTTGTCGCAAGACGAGGACGAGTTTCGTTTCCTGATCTGACGCGGTGGGAAATTGACAGATTCGTCAAATCAAAGTTGGTGGGAGAAGAGAGTTCTTCTCAACGTCATCTAATCTCTTAAATCTTAGCCTTAACATGCGATCGTGGGGGCCACTCTTTTCATGTTAAATAAGAGGATACATGAGAAGTAAATTAGACTCGGTTCTTTTGGATGAGAAATCTAACCTCAAGCTGAGGCCAATTTGAATTCGGATATTCACAGGTAGAATAATCTCACTTTGAAAAGAAACATAAACATAAAGTGAGTTATATACAAAGATAAGGCTCATAATTCATTATTTTAAAAGTTTTAAATTGAAATATGATGTTCTTATTGTATATGAACTTACTTAGATTTGATCCAGTTTTTCCCTAGACTTTCTAAAACTTTTTCATTGATATCAAAGTTAGGGTGACAAAGTTTAAATGAGTTCATATATAATTAGAACATCATATCTTACCCCTGGTAGGTCGAAGAGGCGCAAAAACACAAGATTCATCAAAATATTTACCAATCATTTTCTTTCTTTTTTTTTCCAACAACTTCTAATATGAGTAGTTGATTTGGTTTTCGATTGCAGGGGAATAAACTCCATCTCCATTGTGGGTTGTAACTTTTTTGTGTTCAAGTACTTATTTCAATTTTATGCAATTAATTTTTGAATTTAAGATTGTATTTATGTTTTTTTCTCAATCAATAATTGCAAAATGAATTAATTTGAGTGTCTTATCTTACACTTCAATTTATTAGGGTGGAATAAGATAAGTAAAATCATTTAAGCTTTTGTTAGGAATAAACTTTATACTGCCTCCTATCTCAACTGTGATGAACTAAAATTGCATTTCATTGGTGAGTTTGCTTAATTGTAAGGAATTGAATAGAAAACCAAGTTTATTTATTTTGAGCTCGACTTGACCAAAACCCCGAATGACTTATATTAAAACACACTTAATTTATTTGTTTAAAAGTTATAACTCTTATTTTCAATGACATAAAGATGTGAATAACACTGTGAAGTCTTATATATCTTCTATCTTGTGTCGACTAAATCCTCTCCATTTTAAATAGTTGTTGCTTGTACAAGTTAGTCTTAATCATCATTTTGTCAAATGATACTGCCTCTCTCTCTCTCTCACAATTAATGTTCTCTCATTTCTCTTATACACAAAGTGGTTTATTGAGTAATTTGTGGAAAAAAACCCATCTTTATATATGTCATTGGAGATGAGCAATTGAGAGTTAATTATTGTTGTTGGAGTCATTGTTTGTCACAATTCGCGGAGTCAAGGTTCAAGTTTCTCTAATATGACTAGTGCTTTAAGAACCATGTTTGATCCTCTCTCATAAATTTCCATTTTTTGTTTTCCTAGTCTTAATTTTGGTTTCATATACCAAAGCTTGAAGCCCAACTTATAGAAGATATTCTTTTCTTCTCCTCAGTCTTCTTGTTAGTTTTTGATTTAAGGTTATCAAATTAGATAGAATGTTAGAACTTGGGTGACATGGGATATGGTGAGGGCATTTAAGTTGGGAGAATTTAGGCTACCAAAAACCTGACAAATCTTAAAATCAAGCCTAATTGGAAAAAATTCTAGATTAGGCTCGAGCTATACGAAGCTCAAGTCTAGTCTATCTTGTTGCTCCCTACTTGTATGTGAGGATTCCCATAAGTACTTAAAAGGAGTTCCATATCGTTTGCTCAACTATGAAGTCACAAGGAGTGACAAAGGAACAAATAAAATTTAGACCTTTCTTACTTTCATTGATAGAAAAATCCAAAGATTGGCTTTATTACCTTCCTTGAATCAATAAGAATATGGAATAACTTAAATAGGACTTAAATAATTCTTTTTAACTTTAGGGGCTGGAACAAGTTAAAAGGAAATCAGTAAGATTCACTGATACAATATAGAAACTTTATACAAGTATTAAAAGCATTTTGATAAGTTGTACACAAGTTACTCATTTTACCAAAAATTCGATCAACTATCGTTGTTATATTTTTATGGAGGATTACTACCCATGGACTGAAGCCTGATAGATGTTATAAGTGGAGGAGCACTTATAGGAAAGACTCATGTGGAAGCAAGAGATATAATATCTAAAATAGTAGCAAACTAGCAACAATTTAGATTCTGGACAGATTAGACATCTTGAAAGACAAATAAGGTAAGATATTCTAATATAGAGACTAAAATTTTGGACCTAACTTCTCTTATTAAACAATTAGCTTTAGGAAAAATTTGATGATCTAAAGTTAGTTGAATTCTCACAATTCTAGAATACTCCACTGATATGTGCCCATAACTTCAAGAAGATGCAATTCCTCAAGTGAATGCAGTAAGTGGTTTTAATAACCAACCAAGGAAATATGAACCTTATTCAAACCAATATAATTATGATTGGAGAGGCTACTTTAAACCGAGACATAAAAACCTAATAATTAGTAGCAACATCAATATTTTTGTTACAATAAACTAGCCACTCCCCCAAGCCAAACATCAAGCTTAAGTATTTGGAGGAAGTTATGAAAACTTTAGCCACTAATACACAAATGTTCTAATTGGAAATAAGATTTAACATTTAAAACTTATAAACCTAAATTTCACAGCTTGTATCTACATTAAAATGAAGGTTAATAAAGATAAGTTATCAATTCAAGCTAAAATTAACCTAAGAGAGAATGCTAGTGTTATGACTTTTTGAGATGATAAGGAAGTACAGACTGCCCCGTCAAACTTAGGAATATTTGAGAAAAATAAAAAGGAAGTGAAACCAACAACTTTAGATATGCCAACTAAATAGGTAAGTGGTAAATCTGTGTTTCCAAATTTGAAAATTCTAGTTGTATCTTAATTTCCTAGCAAGTTGGCATAAACAAAGAAGGAAGAAATAAAACAAGAAATTTTAGAGACATTTCAAAAATTTTAAGTTAATATTCCACTTTTGGATGCAATTCAACAAATTCCACAATATGCAAATTTCTCGAGGAGATTTGCACTAAAAAAAAGAAGCTAAAAATTGATCAAAAAAATTAGAGTTAGAGAGAATGTGTCTACAATCATTTAAAGAAAACTATACCATGTATGATTAAAAAAATTGATCAATGTTATGCCAATTTCAATTTATAATATTTTGAATTTATGACCTTTAACGAAAACGAGGGTAATAATTCATTTAGCATATATGTCTAATTTATATCCTAAATACATTATTGAGGATGTTCTAGTTAGAGTAAATGAACTAATTTTTCTTGTAAATTTCTATATCATTGGCATGGATGATAATTGTTTATTAAATCTAACTCATATATTGATAGATAGACCATTTATGAAAATAACAAAAACTAAAATTGATATGCATAAGGGAAAATTAAGATTAATATATATAAAGATATTTTATCTTTTAAGTTTGATGAAGAAATAGTAACCTTTAATATTTTTTATGCTATGAAATATCCAAAAAACTCTATATCTGTTTTTCAATGATATTAATCTGATTGTAGGAGCAAAATTTTATAAAGGATGATTTAGGCTTCATGTTCGACATAGTAAGACAAATAAAGATGCAAGGCTAGAGAATAATGAAGACATTAAAGAAGCAGTAATGTCTTTTCATTAACTACATAAAATGTTAGGTAAGTTATTTAACTTGCCTTTATAATTGCTGAGTTTTCATAAAAGAGTTTTGCCTTTTACTAGACAAGCTTTAGAGTTAGAGTTGAAGGCTTTGTCCAAACATTTGAAATATGTGTATTTAGAAGAGGGTGATAACTTGCTAGTAAGTAATTATTGCAAATGATCTAACTGAAGTTTAAGAAAAAAATAACTATTGTGGGTTTTAAAGGAACATAAGAGAACAATTGGCAAACATAAAAGAGATCAATCTTGCAATATATATGCACCAAATTTTGTTTCAAAGTGACATAAAATTAATAAGAGAGCTCAAAATAAAGGAGGTCGTTATGAAGGAAAATTTGAAAACTATTGGACTAAGAGATCATCTATATCATATTTGGCAGTCAATAGGTAAGTACTGTACATATGATTCTCAAAAAGACTAGTCTCACCTTTATTCCCAATAAACAAGATGAACGTACTCCTATGAGTTTGTACTGATTTTCGGAAATAGAATGTTGTCATAAGAAAAGATCAATTTTCAATTTCTTTTGATTGATGAATTACTGGAAAGATTAGTTGTTAAGCCATTTTTCTACAACTTGGATGGGTTTTTTGGGTTATTATCAAATACTTACTAAGAATTCCAAGAAAAGATGACTTTCACCTTTCCATTCGAAACCTTTGCTTAATTATATATGCCTTTTAGATTGTGTTATGCTCCACGTACATTTTAAAGATGCATGATGAGCATTTTCTTTGGTTTGATTGAAAATTGTTTTGAAATTTTTATGGATAACTTTATTGTTTATGAAAATTCTTTCAAGTAATGTTTAGACCATTTGGCTAAAGTTTTGAAACTCTGAATTGATATAAACTTAGTTTTAGATTATGAAAAATATTATTTCATAATCTAATAGGGAATAGTTTCAAGTATGTAGTTTTAACTAAGGGTATTGAGGATGAAAAGGCTACGATTGATTTGATTGCAAACTTACCATACCATACTAATGTAAGAAAAATTTGTAGTTTTCTTGGGCATACAAATTTTTTATAGATGATTCATCAAAGATTTTTAAGAAAATTGCACAATGATCATTAAGGTTATTACAAAAGGATGTGCCGTTTAACATCGGAGAATATTGTCAAGCAATTTTTGACAAATTGAAAACAATGCTCACTCGACACTAGTTATATAGCTACCAAAATGGGATACACCCTTTGAGATCGTATGTAACACAATACACCGTTGGAGTTACACTACAATAAAGAAATAGAAAAAAAGCCATGTTATTTATTATGCAATAAAGATGCCCAATTTTGCTCAATGTAACTATTCAACAATAGAACAGGAGCTTTCTACTATTGTATTTACTTTAGATAAGTTTACATCTTATTTATTAGGATCTATAGTGACCGTTCTTTCAGAACATGCAGGCGTTAAGTACTTTGTGACAAAGAAGGAATCCAAATTGAGACTCAAGCACTATATTATTTTATTTTATTGTAATAATTTGACTTGAAAATCAAATATCCAAGAGGAATTGACAATTATGTGGCAGACCCTTGGAGCATAAATATGCATGAAAAAGAATCATAGCTGATTTCAAATATATTTAAAGAACCTTAGTTTGCTTATACTATAAATTTCCTAGTTTTTAAGTATTCCCCCATGATTTGAATAAAGCAAAGAAAGACAAAATAAAAAATGATTTTAAGCATTATGTATGAGATAAACCACATCTTTGAAAAACAGGCTCTTATTAGATTATGTTTAAATGTGTGCCTAACTATGAAATTCATTTTATTTTTACTTATCGTCATACCTATGCCTTTGAATGGACAATTTAATCTTAAAATGACAACTACAAAAATTTTGGGCAGTAAAGGAAACTCTTTTTAAGGACACTGGCTAATTTTTGCAAAAGTTGTGAAAAAATCAAAGGATTTGTAGTTTATCCCATAGAAATGAAATGTTGCAAAATCCTGCTTTGGTTTTGTTTATATGCTACTTCTTGTGGTTATGCTTCAAAATGAGGGATACTCACAATTGGAAAGTTGTGGTAGGATTTTGTATAGGTTTAAAAATCTTAGATAATAATCAACAATAAGATAACCATTACTATGTTTCAAACCATTGAAACATTGATATGAAACTATGGTATATATGACCGAGTAGTGACAATATATCATCACAAACTAACAGATAAGCTGAAATTTCAAACTGAAAAAAAAAGGTTGGAAAAGGATGCTACTCTAATTAAAAGGATTGAAGTTTACGTCTGAAAGATGCACTTTAGAGATAAGAGACAGCACACAAGACTCCAATTCTGGTGCTTGACCAAAGTTGGAGATCTAGGGCTTGACTGCAAAATAAACAAAGATGTACGTAGATTTCGTAGAAGTTATTCCTTAAAAAAGTTGGAACTTCCTACGTTAATGCTGGACATGGTAAAAAGTCGTCGGACAGTGATTACTTGCAGAAAAACCCTTAAGGAAGAAAGACTAATATTCTCATTAATAATTGGCCCTTCAGATGTTTGAGTACCTCAGCTGTTACAACTACCGCATTTATACGAAGAACCTACGCCACCATATCATCATTGTTGAGCAAAGTTATTACTCGTGGGGATGGAATTGGAAGGCCTATAATCAGTTTTTTTAATAACTTTTTTCTTAGTAATTCAAATCTTATTTGGTTTTTTTCGAATTTAAATGGTTAATTTACACTATCTAGTGCTGTATAAAGTGTTCTGTTTCTTATCTTGTTGAAACACTTCCAAAGTGAAAATGTGGAAGCTTGGCAAGCCTAAGATGGTGTTCATGGAATTTGGTAGCTAAAAAACCATTAGGATATATAAATCAAACAACATGCTTATGAAGTATTTACGTAAGGCTTATGTAATATGTCTAACAACTAGAATAATCACACAAACTTGTCTATGTAGTATGAACAATCACATGACAGCCTAGTTCTACTTGATTGAAAACATAGTATTTTCTTGTTTTCACTTTCCTTTTGTTTGATGGTTGCACATGCCGAAGGAAAAACAATGATTAGAATCCAAATTCATATCCGTTAATACCCTGACTCCAATTCTTTTTTTGTGGCTTTGACTCAGATTTCGAGAAAAGTTCTCAACCTTTTCAGATTTTGTAATTCCAAGTTCTAAACCAATAGAAGCGTCAAATTCCCCTGATTCCACGAGCTTAATGTGAAAGATGGAAAGTCGCCGCTTACGGTGGCAGCAGCCAAAAGTTCGGTGGCGCGTGGAGAAGAGACGTCAGCGAAGGCCCACATCAGGATGAGAAGAGCATGACATCATTGATGATTGGTCAAAGGATTCCAAAGTTTCCATACGTATCTTCTCTCCAATTCTCGTGTTGTGCTCTATGACCCCAATTACCTACCGCCAAAAAAAAGGACATTCATTTTTGCTTTTCTTCTCGTATAGTCGTATTCATCCAAAAGATCGCACCTTTACTTCGTTTTCTATATATAGGGGACTTGGTTCTATTTTCCAAATGCATAAACATCTAAGCTTATATCCAAAATAGTTGCTTGCTTTGTACATGAGAGCTATCTGTCATAAGTTCTTGTTCAAGTTGTATCCAGTATCTACTGGGGTCAAGATCAATAGGAATTGCTTTATCAGAAATATCATGTCTGAATCAAATCCGTCCCGGGGGTTTGACAATCCAAGACAGGCGACTAAGAAGGTCCTCGCTAGGCTTCAACATGAGGGTGATGGTGCTCTTGTTAGGAGAGGCATTGGAAGGTAGATACTCTTTTTGATTATTGAATTTTTTTTAATCTATACGAGAATGCCTTTCATGTTCTGTTTCTTGCGCTTTCCCTTCAATGCTGTCATGGGTATTGATCCATTACTGAGTTTTTTTTTTGCCAATTGACTTTCAGGAGTGAACTTAAGTCCTTGGACCCTTTCCTCATGTTAGATGATTTTTCAGGTATAACGTCCTGTAACTTTACTTATAACCGTATCCACTCTGGTTTTAGAATGATTGTTATTGAAAACTTTTGGTTATTTGGTGTTTCAGTTACTCCTCCGGCTGGATTTCCTGATCATCCGCATAGAGGTTTTTGAATCATATTCGTCATCTGTCAATGCTAACTTACAGTATACACTTGTATGGCCATGTATATGCCTTCAGTACGTAGTCCAATGATGATTTTGTTTGTTGTTGCTTTGCAGGATTTGAGACTGTTACTTACATGCTACAGGTAGCTTACCTTTGATCCGAATTCCAATTCCAATCGAATTGAATTGTAAAGAAACTAATTAGCATTACATCATCGTGGATCTCAGGGGGGCATTACTCACCAAGATTTTGCAGGGCATAAGGGTACTATACATGCCGGAGATGTGCAGGTAAATTGTTTGAATCAATGTCAATAGTCTTCTTTAGGCTAGTACAAGATGACGTTTCTTGTTATGTCAGTTTTTTCTTCTTTGCTTCATTAGTTTGTGCTGCATTTCAATCCATTTTTATGTTTTATGTAGTGGATGACAGCAGGAAGAGGGATTGTCCACTCTGAAATGCCAGCAGGAGAAGGGACCCAAAAGGGCTTGCAGCTTTGGATAAATCTGTCCTCCATAGATAAAATGTAAGGTTTTGTCTGCTTAAGTTTCGATTGACAAAATGCAAGAGATGTCAAAAAATCTTCTCTTTGTATTTGTGACGTATACGATTTGTTTCCCATTTTGGAGACAATTACAGCTTGGCTTCAAGGTAATATAGTGTTCACTTGACAGGATTGAACCGAGGTATCAAGAACTTTTAAGTGAGGACATAAAATACGCAGAGAAAGATGGAGCTGAAGTGCGAATTATAGCCGGAGAATCAATGGGAGTCAAGTCTCCGGTTTATACCAGAACACCAACAATGTACCTGGATTTCACACTAATACCCGGAGCTCAAGTGCATCAAGAAATTCCAGATTCTTGGAATGCATTTGTGTATATAATTGAGGGAGCAGGGATCTTTGGTTCATCAGACTCTGCACCTGTAAGTGCTCACCATGTCCTAGTTTTGGGTTCTGGAAACGGTTTAAGCGTATGGAATACCACAGCAGAGGCACTTAGATTTGTACTGATTGCGGGGCAGCCGTTGAATGAACCCGTGGTTCAATATGGGCCATTTGTGATGAACACACAGGCTGAAATCAGTCAGACCATTGAGGACTACCAGCACTGCAAAAATGGGTTTGAAATGGCCAAGTATTGGAGATCACGTTGAGTGGTTGTCCGAACTTTTCAATCAATGAAGCAAGTTATGGTGTTTTTATAGAAAAGAAGGTTAGGAAGAAATAAAAGGAACCATCTTCATCTCTTATCTGTCAACATCTCCATCTAATACAAAAGCGGAAAAAGAAGTCCTTTATTTACTGATTGAAGCTCAAAAGCTTCTAGAAGAAAGGTGTGGTAGGAGGCCATCACTAAAGTCATGTAATGGGTCAGCTTATCTTAGTTGATTTCTGCATCCACAACAAATTGACCATCACTAAAGTGATGATGGATTACCTTAGTTGATCACTTACTTTCAAACAGATATTGTTCCTTATAAAACAAAATTTTCTGGTGGTTGATCATGACATTTATATATTTCTTGTTGCTTTAATCATTTCACTTATCTCTCGGGTGTTTTGATGGTTGTGGTGGAAACAATTGGTTGAGTTGAGCATTTCTGTGAGTTGGGTTCCCAATAGTATCTCATTTCAACAGCTGGTGGCCCTTCCACTTCCAATGCACTTAATAGAAAGGCTTAAAAGAGCAACTTGAAAGCTCCCCCACAGACGTACACATTCACATACAGGTGCAGTGCAGACTCTATTTTCCATTATACGCAAGCAGGAGTGTAGTTTCACTTCTTACTGCGGGGTTCTTTCATGTCAATAAAGACTATAACGTTACTGTATTTGTTGTGTGCTCTTAAGACGAGCGTTGTGAAATCGTGTCGGTTGCTCGAAAGCAGATCAGCTAAGGTTAAATAGTGTAAACCATTTAAGACCCGAGTGGCCACAACTGTATGCACACGAGTGATAGACAGCAAATGATAGGAATTCTGTATTCTCAAACTAATGCCTCCATTTTGAACCCTAGTGACTTCAAAAAGGAAAAGCAACAAGATTACATCTTTAACTTGACAAAGCTCTTTATGTATGGCTTGCAACTCCAAGATTAACTGCAATTCAATGAAAAAGAACCCCAGGATAAAATGTTTTCCACGATATGAACTTACTCTTATTCTCCCATCTTTAGAAACTATCATGGAATTGGTGATGAATCTTATAAGCAATAAATTTAATTGTAGTAATGAAAACTGTTATCAACTTTGTGT
>JANVCQ010000001.1:20555139-20581772 GCA_025531925.1 Erythroxylum plowmanianum
CCAACTTTGTGTAAAAATATATCTTGCAATTTAATTATAAGCAATAATTGGTAACAATATGGGTCATAAACCCATATTGACTTACTCTAGGAGAAAGAGGGGGAAGGAACTGAACATGGGCCACAAACCCATGTTAACATATTCCAGGAGAATCACTAAGGCAGGGAATGATAAGTCAGCTAACGGTTAGACATGAAATAGTTAGAGGAGAGAGAGGAGAATATGTAAGGAAATGGGGTAGTACAAAAGGGGTATCTTTTCTCTTTGTATTGTTTTAGCTGAAAGCTTGAGAGGCCATTGTTGGCTGGTAGCTTTGGTGCTTGTAGTTTCCTACGAGACTATTGCTAAATATTAATAAAAATCCTATATTATCATCCATTTGCTTATCATTGGTGCTTTCATTGAGAGCCCCAGCGTATTCAAACGAGAATGGCTTCACAGAAGTGAGAAGCAATGGATGCTCGTATGATAGCAGTAGAGACGAAGCTTTTGGACCATACGGTCCAACTGGAGAACTTACATAAAGGTGTCGATGACATCTCCAGGACGTTAGCGGCGATGCACATCGAAATGCGAGAGGGGTTTCAGTGTCAAACTGCACACCAATCACTGGAGGCTGGGTCGAGTTTTGTTGAACGTGGGAAGTCGGTACAGATGGTAGTGGAAGGCAACGACGTCACCTCCATGACATTTGAAGAGTATCAGCTCTGAGCAAAGCGGGTAGAGCTCCCTCCATTCCAAGGTGACGACCCGGTAGGATAGGTCTCTCGTGCAGAAATGTACTTCACCATTTAGGGTACCCCACCAGAACTTCGAGTTCAGCTGGCTTAGATTTGCATGGAAGGCATGACATGGCACTGGTTCAAGGTTCTCCTAGCGTCGAAGCTAGAGTTGGATTGGGAGACCTTCAAAAGGGCTTTGTTCGATTGGTATGGAGATCACTACATCGGGAATCCTTTTTCCCAATTGAAGACGTTGACGCAGCAGGGCGTTGTGGATGAATACGTGGAAACGTTTGAGATGTTGATGGCTCAGGTTCCAACTCTTCCCAAAGATCAGTATGTGGGACTTTTCTTAGGGAGATTACGAGAAGATAAAAGGTTGGAGGTTTTAGCTTTGGATCCTTCTTCCCGCTATAAGATGATCTCTGCAGTGCGAGCAGTGGATCGTAAACTAGCTCCATCGGAGACTAACAAGCCGACAGCGGGCTGGAGACTCGTGGGTGTCCCGAGGTTCGGACCCCTCAACCCGATCATGGGTAGTCACAACTAGGGCAACATGCGAGCCAACGTGGCCCGACCCCTGGTGCATCCTACCAGTGGAGCTAAATGGAGACCCGGCGTGGAGAGGGCTGTCGAGGGGCAACAAAAAAGGACCCAAAACCACTCTTATCAGGAACTAATGGACCGAAGAGCTAAAGGGTTATGTTTTAAATGTGGATAGCACTATAGTCCTACCCATGTTTGCCCTGACAAGCATTTACGATTACTAATTTGGGAGGGGAACGACGAAGAAGAAAGGCTTCCTTTAGGTATAGGGGACAGAGAGGAGACCGAAATTGGTGAGGCATGGGAAATGGTTTGTCAAGTAGCTGAGTATGAGGAGATTGTCCAGTCTAAGAACCTCAAAATTGAGGGTAAGCTGGCTAGAGTTCCAATCTTGCTCCTCATAGATAGTGGGGCAAGTCACAATTATCTTTCGCAAGACTTAGTAGCCACTTAGGGTTTGAATGTGACTCCAACCGAATCCTATGGGGTGAAATTGGGTAATGGAACAAAATGTTTCTCACAAGGTCGATGTAAGGGACTTGTGGTGTTAGTAGAGAATGTGGAGCTACTGATTAATGCATATATTCTTCAATTGAGAGGAATAGACCTGGTATTGGGTGCAGAATGGTTGGAAACCTTAAGAGAGGTGAGAGTAGACTTCAAACAGAAAACAGTGAAATGAGGATTTGAGCAGGGGAAAGAAGTAGTCACCTTAAGGGGGCAAGGCTGTAAGCAACCCCAACAAATTTCTGCCTTACAATGGATGCTTCATTCCATTGTGATGGAATTCCAGAATGAACAACAAAGGGGCGAGGTTAGTGTGCTTGTTTCGGAGACTAGTACCACCTTAATTCCAGTCCAAATTCAGGAATTAATTTCAGTTTTGCAAGCAAACCGATTGATGTTCCAAGAACCAAAGGGTCTTCCTCCTTCGCGAGGTCACGATCACACCATTACTCTATATAATGGAACCAATCTAGTAAGTGTACATCCTTATAGGTATGCCTATCATCATAAGGATGAGATTGAAAAACAAGTCAAGGAATTGCTCAAATTGGTTGCAATCCGACACAACACCAGCCCTTTCTCCAGTCCGGTAATTCTAGTTAAAAAGAAGGACAATTCATGGAGAATGTGTGTAGATTACCGTGGCCTGAACAAGGTAACCATTCCTGATAAGTGCCCAATTTCTACTATCAATGAGCTTATTGATGAATTGCATGGTTCCAAGTACTTCTCTAAGATTGATTTGAAGTCCGGTTTTCACCAAATTCGAATCAAGACTGAGGATATTTATAAAACAACCTTTCGGACTCATGAAGGCCATTATGAATACTTAGTTATGCCTTTTGGACTTATGAATGCTCCATCCACATTTCAATCTACTATGAATTCGATTTTTAGACCACTTTTAAGGAAAAGTGTGCTGATATTTTTCGATGACATATTGATCTATAGTAGAAATTGGCAGCAGCACCTCAAACACGTGAAACAAGCTTTACAGCTCTTAATTGAGCATCATTTCTTTGCCAATCAGAAGAAATGCTTATTCGGACAACAATCCATTGAGTAATTGGGATATGTTATTTCAGCTGAAGGTGTAGCAATGGATCCTATCAAGATCCAATGTGTTAAAGATTGGCCTATACCAAAAAATGTGATCGGGGTGAGAGGGTTTCTTGATCTCATTGGGTATTATTGAAAATTTATCAAAGATTATGGGAAGATCACTTGACCCCTCACTGAACTCACCAAGAAAGACAACTTCTCTTGGGGTCCCGAAGCTCAAGGAGCCTTTGACAAGTTGAAGAATTGTCTAGTTTCTTTTCCAATCCTCACTTTACTGGATTTCTCTAAGGAATTTATTATGGAGTTTGATGCCTCTGGTTTTGGATTGAGAGCTGTTCTTATGTAGACAAATAAACCTATTGCTTATTTTAACAAGGCCCTATTTGCTATTGCCATGTCTAAATCAGTGTATAAGAAGGAGATTATGGCTTTAGTGCTAGCCATACAACATTGGAGGCATTATCTTTTGGGGAGATCATTTAAGGTGTACACCGACCACAAGATATTGAAGCATCTCCTACAACAGCAGTTAAATACCCCTGATCAACACCATTGGTTGTCCAAGCTGACGGGCTTTTGATTTGAAGTGTTCTATAAGCCAGGGACTAGAAAACAAAGTAGCAGATGCCTTATCACGTGTACCGGTGGAACCAGAATTTCACTATCTAGTTTCATCACCTAATTGGGTCGATTCTGCTAAGTTACAAGAAGAATATCAAAGAGATCCATGGCTGGTGGAAATTCTGCAGAAACTCCAAGCTCATCCTACAGTCAAAACAGAGTTCCACTTGTTAGGAGGGCTATTGTTCAAAGGAAACATGTTAGTTTTGCCTCAAACCTCCTCCCTCATTCCAGATTTCTTGCAAGAATTCCATTCTACTCCTACAGGAGGTCATTCCGGGTTTACTAAAACCTATAAACGGATAGTTGGTTGTTTGTATTGGGTTGGAATGCGAAAATAGATTCTGCAGTTTGTGAAGGAGTGTGAAATATGCCAAAGACACAAGTATCAAACTCTTGCCCCAGTTGGGTTACTTCAACCTCTTCCTATTCTCAATTCAGTTTGGGAAGACAATCGATGGATTTTATAACGGGTTTGTTAAAAAGCCAAGGGTTTGAAGTCATTAAGGTAGTAGTGGACAGATTATCAAAGTATGCATATTTTATCCCTCTCAAACACCCTTTTACTGCTAAGGCTGTAGCTGATTGTTTTGTTAAGGAGGTGGTTAAACTCCATGGTATTCCGAAGATAATTGTAAGTGACCGGGATCCAATCTTTGTTAGTAATTTTTGGAAGGAAATTTGGAAGTTGCAAGGAACGGTTCTTCGAATGAGCACCTCTTATCATTTGAAAACAGATGGATAAATCGAGATGGTCAATAGGTGTCTTGAAACGTATCACCAATGTTTTGTATCTAAGCAACCAAAACAGTGGCACAATTGGCTCTCTTGGGCCGAATTTTGGTATAACACCTCTTTTCACTCTGCAACTGCCACAACCCCTTTCGAGGTGGTGTATGGTCAACCTCCTCCTAAAGTTCCTCACTTCCTCATTGGGGAGTCACTTATTGATGCTGTAAATGGTGTGTTGATTGATAGAGATGAGGCATTGAGGCAGCTTAAATTCCACCTTGTTAAGGCTCAACAAGTCATGAAATCTGCAACTGATGTTAAATGCAGAGATGTTCAATTAGAGGTAGGAGATTGGGTCTATGTTAAGCTTAGATCTCACAGGCAAACATCAATAGGTAGGCAAATCTGTCCTAAACTTTCAGCCCGATTTTATGGACCCTTTCAAATGATAGCTAAGGTTGGAACTGTGACCTACAAGTTGACTCTTCTTGACACTTCCAGAGTTCATCCAGTATTTCACATTTCTCAGCTGAAAAAGATGATAGGAAATCATGCGATAGAGCCAACTCATCCTTCAGGCCTAGAGGTTGACTCCACTGAACCTATTGCTCCCGAAGCAATCCTAGTTGAATGTACTGTCCAGAAGAATCAAGAGCAGATTGTCGAATGGCTTGTGCTATGGAAAGGGAAATCCATTGAAGAAGCTTCCTGGACAGCTGCTGTCCAACTGCAACAACAGTATCCTTCTTTCTGCCTCGAGGACAAGGCAAATTTCGCAAGAGGCAGAACTGATAGCAATATAAGTTTTAAACCCATATTGACTTACTCTAGGAGAAAGAGGGGAAAGAAATCGAACAGGAGCCACAAACCTATGTTAACATATTCCAGGAGAATCACTAAGGTAGGGAATGATGAGTCAGCTAACGGTTAGACAAGAATTAGGTAGAGGAAAGAGAGAGGAGAATATGTAAGGGAATGAGGTAGTACAGAAGGGGTATCTTTTCTCTTTGTATTGTCTCAGCTGAAAGCTTGAGGGGCCATTGTTGGCTGGTAGCTTTGGTGCTTGTAGTTTCCTACGAGGCTATTGCTAAATACTAATAAAAATCCTATATTATCATCCATTTGCTTATCAGAGACTATCATGGAATTGGTGATGAATCTTATAAGCAATAAATTTAATTGTAGTAATGAAAACTGTTATCAACTTTGTGTAAAAATATATCTTGCAATTACATAGTTCTTGTAACTAGAGCATATGCTGAACCCCCTTTGAAACAAACAATTTAATTTCAAGGTATTAACTTATTTTGCAATTAAAAAAAGTCCCCAAAACGAATAAATAAACAATTAATTTGAATCAAAACATCATGAAACGGCCCTCAACTTGTACACCTTTTGGATTCACCTAGAGCAACAGGAAAAGTAGCTTTCAGATTGTTTTGATGCAGCGTTCCCATTATTCACAAGGGTGACCCTGTTCAGAGATAATTCAGCTTTGGGAGTATCCGAGTTAAGGACCCTCCTGCTCACATTGTTATAAATATCTCCAATAACAATCTCAAAAGCCTTTCTAACATTTGTTGAATCAAGAGCAGATGTCTCTATGAAAAACAACCCTTCTGCTTCTGCAAGGCTTTTTCCTTCCTCAACACTTACATCCCTGATGTTCTCCAAATCACATTTGTTCCCGACCAGCATCCTTGCCACAGTTGTATCAGAATGAGCTGCACAATTGTTCCTTTTAAGCTTAAACATGTGATTTCAGAACTAAAAACAACTACAAAATTCAAAACTTCAAAGTGAACTGGAACAAAATTAACTAAATAGTTAATCCCTGGAGAACCATGGTGAAAACTTCAAAGTAATCACATTAATCTTCACGTGTATAAGAAAAGGTTGATCATTGATGTGCTATCTCATGCTTCAATTTTGAAGTTTCCTACAATAAAAGATGATCTTAAGGCAGTCACTTGTAATAAGCAGACAATGGCATGCTAAGAGATGGACCTCAGTTTTAATGGAATACACATTTATGTTCCTCGATTGGGAAAAGCGCTAGAGTTTAACCCCTTACCAACCAGATCCTCTGGTAAAACAGAAGACTCAAAATTAAGCTCAGATGAGCAAACGTAAATACATTATCCAAGACATTCACAAGTCCACAAACAAGAAATAAGATTAAGTTGATCACTGGAATTGCTGGAATCTGTCAGAGGTGGGTAAGGTGATTTCATGCTGCTTTCATGTGGGAAATGGTGCTTCTACTCGTCTTTGCCAAATTCCATGATGTCTTGCCTAACTTTACAAGATATGCATATTTCATATAAGTGAAAATACATGCATCTGTGGATCAGAATGTTCAAATACTAGGAGCTAAAAATGTTCAAATACTTGGAGCCAGAATCTTCCTCCATCCTTTCTACTTTATCATAAAATAAAATATGGCTAGACATAGCTAGAATCATAGTAGTAAAGTGCACTGAAAAGTTGGCTTGAGGTGATTTACTACCAGTGACATGCTATGGGGCGAAATACTGAGATGTATCAACTCTGCTTAGATTGAAGATCATATGTAAAGGTTCCTAAAAACTTGCGACTCCAAATCACTCTTAGATTTGTGTCAAAATTCATAAGAATTAAGGACTAAAAGGGAATAATTGAAAAAGTTTTATTCGCTCTTGCATTATGATTCAATAAAAGAAAGTGGCTACAGGGAAAGGGTGATGATCCGGAACAATAGGTACACCGTACACAAGAACCTTGAACATACGGAGAACAAGTTCTTAAACAGAAATAGTCCTTTCCAAATTGATCAATTTTTAATACGTCTAGGAGTGAAAATTTTCCCTTCTAATTCAATCAAAGCTACGAAGGATCTGCTCGTCTAGCTATTGGATTTAAGATTTCCCAGTTACTTTTCACTCCCCTTTATCAAGTTGAAACAACGGCAGACAAGTGTCCAAAGCAAGCGCAAACAACTGATCGGATACGATCCTCAACTTCCAAAAGCATATGCTATTACAGAATATTCAAAACATTAAACAGTAAAATAGAGCAGTTAAATAACGAAATGAACTCATTTCTTCGAGCTTAAGAAACACAAGAAGTTATAACTTCAGATCTACGAATGTGATCACCATCACCATTCCAATTAACCCCCACAAAATCTAAAATCGATTTCGAAATCATGCCAAGGGACTGTAGGCCTTAGTACCACCAAACACGCAGCTAACCAAAAACAAACAAAGGAAACAACCTTTGCCATCAAAATATAGATAAAATTCAATAAAATTCACTCACTTTTTAGCTCGTCGAGCCAACGACCGACGCTATCGAAAGTGGTACGACGAGTGATATCGTAAACCACAAGAGCACCGACCGCGCCTCTGTAATAAGCAGAAGTGACGGCGCGAAACCGCTCCTGGCCAGCAGTGTCCCAAATCTGAGCCTTCACTTCCTTGCCATCAAAGTCCAGGCTCTGGGTCTGAAACTCCACGCCTATGGTGGCTTTGGAGTGCAAATTGAACTCGTTTCGCGCATACCGAGAGAGGAGGTTGGATTTGCCAACGGCAGAGTCTCCGATGATAACGATTTTGAAAAGATACTCTTCTCGACCCTCGTCGTCCGATGACATTGATCGGCTTCTAGATTCTACTAGTTGAGCTTGAGTTGAGTCTCAATGGAGTCTAGAGAGAGAGAGAGACAATGAAGTCAAGCTGGCACGGAAACATGCTGCGTGCGTCAATAATGGAAGTCATTTATATGTTCCATCTTCCATGTCCTTACTCTATTTTTATTTTTATTTCTTTGTTTTTCAAAATTATTTACTTTATAATATTATTTTTATTATTAAAAACTGATAAATTTATTAATTAATCCTTAATTTTCGTAAATTAATAAATTCTTATAAATTAGATTAAAAATTTAAAAATCTTATGTATAGTCAATTTTTATAATTTATATTTTAAATTCTTTAATTTTTTTTAATTTTTAACAATTTTTATAATAATTTAATACTGATTAGACTAACAGATCAGAGGTAACATCATCATCACACCTAATTCGAAGTTCTACGTATGAAATAGAAATAGCGTAGCAAACCAAAAACATAGCTATTAAGACAAATGATGTCCAGTCAGTCACCTGAACTACCAATAGAACAGTAGTATTTTCATTTTGTTCCCAAGAAATCGATTAGAAAGCAAACTTTCTGATAAATTTTTGCAATATTTCATTTCCAGATTAGATATTTCCAGTAATTTACAACCCTGTAGGTGTAGCTAAGTAGAGTTGATCAAGCGATTTCTTCGAGTAACAGTAATGAAGAACTGAAGAAAGACAAACATACATATATATATATATATATATATATGTTATATTTTTTGACAATATGCAATCATTTACATACATATCTGAGTTCTATCGTGCTATTCTGCCCTTTATTAAACGTGGACATGTTACAACAACAAAATTAGCACCGCCTATCATCAAAAAACTTGTTTTACAAATCACTGTTAGCTAACATCAATTGTTCATGGTTTGCATCCACAGGTGCAGCCTTCCAATTCCTTGTGGAGTTTCTGACAAAAATGAACTGAAGATTAGAGGAAGATGAGCTGCAAAGATATTATGCCAGTAAGTATGAAGTCCGAGGGATTGCATTTCTACAGCCTATTTACCTTAACTTCGTTCTGAAGTCCTTTGATGTGTTGTGCTGCTAAGTCTAACATGTCTGCATAACTTGTTTGCTACAGTAACAACAAATGCAAAACCATTACTCCTAGTTTCTCAGATCGTATGTTCTGTGGTGTTGAATGCAAAGAAAATGCCATGCCCACATACCTTATCCATGTTAGGAACAAGCTCTTGCAGTTTCTTTAGTTTTCCACTTATTCTGGTTCTTCTTTCCTGGGAACATTAACAAGTTACTCTGGGTAGGTTAACATTACCATCCAAGATTATGCACGCATAAATTTAACAACATAAAAATATTGCGACTTCTCCAAGGTGAAAAGGCAGGGCATTCAACATTTTAGCCTAGTTCTAAAACCAGAAATAGCACTTCTAGAATAAGTAAGAATAAGGATAGAATAATAACTTTAGGGGCCTTGTCGATTGAAAATTAAGTGGATTCAGACAATAGGGTATTCATTCAAAGATTCAAATGTGGGTTTGAGCCATATGAATTTTAAAAGGTTTTTCCACAATAGATTACTTACCCTTTCAGCAATGCTCCGGGGATGCGTGGCACAGCCACGCTTAGCTCGAACTTTGCAAGGGACAGAATCCTCAGGGATGTGTAGTAGCTTTTCCACCGCTGCCATCTCAAGAGTAGTCTGAGGCAGGCTAAACTGAATGAAGAATGAGTTAGAGATACACATGGTGATCACTCCATTTAAACAAAATAATCTTCTGACACCTACATTGGACGACCTGCGGTAATATGTAACTAATGCTAAATTTACATAAAACAAGAATTAAGAATAGTGAATACTGCCAAATGAGACAAGACACATCGAGACCTATCTGCTATCGAATACTCTACAATAATCTTCAGCTGGAAAGATGAAGTGTGTGAGATATGCAGAAACAAGAGCAGCTAAGCTATCTATTTACATTTGACCTTGTTTTTACCTGAGTTTCTAAGGAATTGAAGCAGTTATAAATGTCTCCATCCATGTTCTTAGCCCGTTTGGTTGGAGGAGCAGAGAATACAATGGAAGTAGCATTGTCCCATGATTCTATTCCAAAATGAGTAGAACTCTGATGGCCATTTTCACAACTAATGCCTTCAATACCATTCTCACTGACTTCAGATATCTGCGACAGAGAGTCTTGTCCGGTGAAACTCAGTTGGGACTTCAACCTTGATACTGTGTGCCCATTACATCCATTATGAGAGTTATGGCCCCCTGCCCCCCGAGTAATCGAAAAACCTGCTATTTTAACATCAGGTTCAGCTGCAAAAACATGGCTGCCAAGGGAATCTCCTTTTCTTTATGAGTTATGACGATCATATCATTACTGTTTTCGTTAGTCTTATGACCATGGACACTGATTGGAGAACTGACTGATTAATTAATAGATTTAATATAACAAAAATGATAAATGAAAATCCACCGTCATAATAGACAAATGTATAACATGTAGTTAATGAAAATGAGGAAGATGCTGTCGAATGCCTGCGTGCACGTGACCTAGAGTGAACAACAAAATCACATGAAACCCGGCCTCACCTTCCTATTCCATCAAAGGAGGGCGATTTAGTCTTTTACTTCATATTTCACAAGTCGAGTCAACTCTTATCTTATCCCAAGGAAGGGTCACCCACCAGCCAACCAATACATCGAATCCAACCCAGAAACTGTTAATTAATGTACTACTACTATTAACTGTACTTTTACGAGATTCTCTTCACAACCAATCAAACACTTGCAGACTTCGTTACCCAAACATATCCAATAAAAGCATTGGACAGGGGCAAATTTGTCTCTAAAACCAACCCTAGTGTAGTTACCGTACACCGCCCTAAGCATCTTGCTGAGACACTAATACCGTTTCCACTTGGCAACAGTAGCTTGAGAGTTCCGATCTCAATTCTGGCTTCAAAACTTCCCCATCTAACCCCGCAACTCGGCTTTTATCATTGTGCTCTAGAGGGAGAAAGCAAAGAATGAGAGAGTTGTGAAGGAAGGACAGCGGCTCGTGAAACGATTCCAAATCGCTAGAACCCAAGACGCAGTGCAGGGACAAGTGATTCTACGAAGTTTCAGTGCCCCCCAGCTTCCACATAATTTAGAATAGTAACTTCAACTACTGGGCATTTAATCAAGTTTCCATATGTAAACCAGAAGTTCTTCTAGTTGACTCATCTCTCTCTCTCTATACTTCCAGTATTTACGAGAAACTGTGTTTTCAGCGAAATTCCAATCTTTACCACGATATTTCCTTCAAAAAGATAAACGATTCATTTCATCTAACTACACAAATATCTCCAAGGAGCCCAACCCAATGTCACCCACTTGGCAAAAACCAGATAAGAAACGATCAGAAAGTATCTACACTTCGAATTGGGCCTAAAAGCACAAACTTTAATGAATAATAGTAGGGTATGAGTTGGTGATTTACCATTCTCAGAAGCGGCATGCTGCGAAAGAAAGCCAGCAGGAGAGCTCTTTTGCCGGACCAAAGATCCAGCACAATGTGCAATCTCATTTAAACCATAGGATCTCTGCAGCCCAGTTTTGGGATCGTTGGATGAATTGACTTTGCAGGATGAATCAGAGGTGAGCGAAGACGGGTGGGCAGAGAAGTACTGAGCATGACCAACTATAGAGGTTGATTGTGGTCCAAGCACAGAGAATTCACGGTCAGCTCCGACAACAGAGTCAACGACTGTACTCAAGAAAGCCCCAGGAGCTGACCCGTACCGAGTCAGACCACTCGGTTGTGCCGCTGCTTTCGGTGCCGTGGGAGAGGAGGAGGACGACGGAGGGTACATATGGTGGTTTTGTGAAGTCATTGTGCTGTTTAGAAATGTAAAAAGAAGAAACATGAAAAGAAAAAGGAAAGTTCACGTGAAGAGAAAAGACATGATTATGGAAAAGTCGAGGAGACATGTTAACGTTACATGGCTGTGAGTGTTGGTTGTCACCCTTCTCCACCGCTATTCGACAAAAAGTAAGAAGGCAAGTTGTGATATTATAAAGAGAATGATTAATATAAAGAAAGACCACAACATAAATGGGTGGACGTGCCTTTATTTCTATAAGCCAAGTTGATAATTAAGTACAGTCTATAAAAGTGGCTTGGCATTATTCTAGGAACTATGTTCCATGAGAGAGACACAAATATGGAAGATTGCATCTTTCTTGAAATTAATTTTATTCCGATGGGAAGATTTTAATTTATTAGATTAATTACAAAAAATTAATAAACTTTACTCAATTATGTAATTATAATCTAAATTTAAAAAATAATAATTAAATACTCAAACTTTCAATTTTTTAATTCTAATCGGACGGTAATATTTCCATAAATGTTTGTTGACGTAGTTTGTTACATAAAACATAAACCCTAAATATTTATAAACGTCAGACTTAATTAAGTTTAACTAAATTATGAAATTTTGAGTATTGAAATCCCTAAATCAAACTCGATGCGTAAATTGTCAGAATTGAAAACCTCACATCTAGCACACAAAAAGAAAGAGAATCTAGAGTAGCAAATTAAGATTTCATTCATATTATTAGAAACTATATTGTTGTTGTCTCGCGCCATTATCACATAGCGTTGATGTTGTCTTGCACGAGCATGAAAAAACTTGATTTAAGAATTTAAGTCTCAAAATAACGTAATTTAGTTAAACTTAATTAAGTCTGTCGTATATAAGTGTTTAGGATTTCTACCTTATGTAGCAAGTCATATCAACAATGTTAACGAAAATACTAACGTAAGATTAGAATTGAAAAAATAAAAGTTTAAATATTTAATTTTCACTTTTTAAGTTCGAACCATAATTGTAAATTTGAGTAAAACATAGAATTTTTTGTAATTAACCCGAATTTATTCCATGTGAACTTCATATCTTTAATTACTCAAAATTGTAGAAACGAATTGAACATTTTGATATTCTAATCTTTTAGTGATTACTTTTGTGTAAGGTCAATCTTTATGTATAGATCAGCTAAAAAGCTTGTTTGTTCGTTTTCAGCATCGAGTAATTTCAAATTATTCAAAGATACGATTTTGATAAGTTATGGTAAGATATATTAGTTCAATGCATAATAAAATGATAAAAGCATATGAGAGGTGACCATGACGCAACCATTATCGGTGATTAGTTTGGAATGGTAATCCATAGGCCAATGACAGTGTAATTTAAGACATGCTTTCGAAGAATGTATCTATCAATTTGAAATAGGAAAGAGAGTACATTAAATATGTCCCTAACTTATAAGTTTGGGTCAATAGAATATTTTTTTTAAAAAAAAGAAAAACAAAATCTTATACAACCTAATGTATAACTTGTTCTTTACTCTTCTTTTTCATCAGTTCCATCACTGTGAGCTGTTTAGAATATTAGTTGGATTGCGAAACACTCTCATAAACGCGTTTGATTATTATTGTTTTTCCTCATTGGCTACTTGCAAGTTTCGTTGTCATGCTGAAAGGGCAAAAGTCTGCCATTGAGATTGGGAGGTCTGATGCAAAGTATTGAAAAGCCCAAACCAAGTTGATGCTGGGCCCCCTCTTCTGTCAATTATTTGGTTTTGTCTCCTCCTCCTCCTCTTTCTACAAGCACCTTGAGGTTGGTTTTGATACATTGTGTTTTTGCTTTTGCTTATCCAGGCTTGATTAAGTTTATCACAATCTTTGCATATCAAATAATACATTATTGATTAACTATCAAATGTTATAAATAGAAATTTGTAATAGTAAAGTCTATCGTACTTGCTTTCCAACTAAGTGAATAGCTCCTTAATCTCGTGATTAACTTGTGTTTGTAGTGGTGATTCGTATATTGCAAGTAGGTCTTGAGTTTTGATTTTATTATTGTATATATATTCTTTCAACAGCAACAACATCAGGTAAAAATTTCACTAAGATATAAAATTTGAAGAAGTTCAGTAATACACAGCTTTATTTCTAACTAGTATAGGGTTAATATTTTTAAGTTTTTGCTTACTTTTATTCCATTATTTGTTTTTGGTTAACATAGCCATTAAGATGTGACGAGTCTAAAGATAATCTTTCCTTTCATATGATAGAAAAAAGGAAAAGAAAAAGAAATGAGTTATGAATAGTTTGGCTTGTTTCACAACCTGTAAAATTAAGCGTAAAATTCAACAGCAAAAAAAAGCTAAGTCACTTACATAAATTGCAAGTGCTGATCTTCAACAATAATATAATTTTCAAGGTTTTAAAAATTGGATCGTTCGGTCTGACTAAAAAAAGTTTAAATCGGCCAGTGATTCGATTCGGTTTTACTTAGTAATCTCTATGTATAAAAATCGGTCGATTCAATCTTTTTCGGTAGGACTAGACGGTCCGATCTGGTCTGACTGATTTTAAAACCTTGGTTTACAGGAAGGAATTGCCCACAGCTGCCGATGTATGCAATGCTATTATCTTTTCAGCGCAACAAGACCCAGCTAGTCAATTATGAGTTGTTAGTCATTTATTATTTATTGTGTTTTCTTCAAACTTATAGTCCAAATGTAGAGATCGAAAAGAGAGCTACTCAACAGAGGGATATTTATCAACAAATATAGTCCGTCACTATCAAAACAGCTTTGCTTGAGAGTCTTGTTTTTGTCATCATAAACTATTCTTTCTTTTAAACATTACATTGCGTCTATAAGTACAATTTAAATTTCATCAATTATAATATAATAAAAAATAATTCCTAACATTTTAAATTGTGAAAATTAAATACTAACATTTAAAAAAATCTAAAATAGACCTTAAAATGATGAAAATTTTGACGGAAGTAATGATGAAAATTTTGACGGAATTAACTCCTTAGTATTTAAATGTCATATTAATACTAACATAATATTATTTTATTTTTAAATAAAAAATAAACTCTATTGTTATATAGCAAATAGGATCCATTGTTAGAATATATAACAGTAGGTCTCACTATCATCATAAGACTCACTTTTTAATTAATTTTAAAAAGTCAATTATGTGGCAGATTTATTTCCGTTTAAAAATAATATTGTATCAATATTAATATAACATTTAACTGATAAAGAGTTAATTCTATTAAATTTTTCGTCCATTTAAAGTATTAAGCTTTTAAAAAGCTAATTATATGACAATAAACACAATTTTATTTAAATAATAAAAGAAAATACTATGTCATTAACATGACATCTAAGTTGATACGCAACGAACTCGATCTATCGTGTTTTTATTCACTTTTAACTTTGAAGCTTGTTTCTCAAAAGCATATTATGCAATCCAACGTACACCTCTGCTAAATAAAGCTATTCTCGAAAATTTACTTTGAGAAATTCAAAACATTTTATTTTTGCATAAATTCTGATCCTTAAAATAAATGGAAACATTTGTTTATTATTAATTCATTACATAATAATATACATTTGTGTATTTTATTTCAATAAAATATTTTATTTTTATTTATTCTTATAAGTTTTAGTTCTTATTTATTATATACCGGTTTTATAGCGATTCACTACCAGTTAAACCTCTAAACCTTAAACTTTTCCTTAGACCGGTTCAATATCCTGTCTGGTTTTTAAAACATTGATAATTTTGGTCACAACGCACTTTTCAAGTTATTTAGAAACCACACGGTTTCAAAACATCTTATATGCACCAAAACCAAAAATATAATAAAGAAAATTTCAAATGCAATATTCCATATGTCTTGCCTTTGATTCATGATTTATGACACTTCGCAGATAGATTTTGACTCCAAAGATATACAATTCCATTTCTCGGGTTGCAATGAAATGTAAAGCTAATAAGGTTACGTTTCATCTAGCCATTGGATAAAATGTTTACACACTGGGACCCCGAAGGACACACAGGGGAAGTATGTCAGCTAACTGGCTAAAATAACACCTTGGAGAAGACCATCGACTAACCAAAGTCAGATTGTAGGCTATTAAGGTGTTTGGTAGACTATTGTGGAACAACATGGGAACCTTTGTGACTATTTGTAAGTTTCAGGTATGATAGTCGAGACAACAAAGCCCTTCTCTCCATGGGCACACAACTCTTAGCTTTCCTCTTTGGAAACTTACATCTTTCATAACTCTCTTTTCCCTTTTGAAATGATAGTCATAACAGTACTTACACTCTTTTTCTCGTTAAACTATAATCTCATAGTGGAATTGTTTTAAAAGTAGTCATGAATTGTCTTAAACTTTCTGATATACAAGATCCTCAGAAGAGGCGAGAGTAGATAGAACATACTTGTCTCTGTACCAAGACAGATAGTAACATCACTTCAAAACTTAAGCTTTCAAGAGAGGGAGAACTTAGAGAGAATAGAAAACACTTAAACCAAACTTCATTCAAACTTCTTCAAATCTAGTTCTAAGTCTGCTTACAACAAAAGAGAAGCCTTGCTTTTATAGGCAAAGTAAGGGTAACAAAGTAAAACATCACAAGACAGACTCATTACATCTTTAAAAAAGAAAGTAACTTTAAAGTACAATCACCACACCTTTCACAAAGCTACTTTAAAAAAGTAAACAACTTTCTAAAAAGCAAACAATATGATAAGATGGAATCTTGTACAACGGTTTATGGGCCATAAAGATTCTCTTTCATCAAAAGGCAAAGTAAAAACAAACTCCTAAAAAGATGAGTCCCATTATAAGAGTTGGGATCTAAGGCATTATTTGTCACGAATCGGTTCGTGCCACGATTGATGATTAGATGGAGAGTCTGGATCACTTGATCTACCAGTATCAACTTGATAGGTCTTTTGTTGTTTACTGGGACCAAGCTCATAGGTGTGAAGTTTGTGCAGGAATTGATTTAACTAATCTTTATTAGGACTGTAGTTATCATCATTTACGTTCTGAGCTCCTAAAAGACTAAGTTAAAAGGCTAAAAAGGTCCTGCAATATTTAAGACCGATTCTTCTGTGTCATACTGAGGACTATTGGAACTTGGTATATCAACTTCTGGTGCTTTTGGTCCACCAGGAATAAATTCACCAGGATATGGCCCAATAAAGGTGGAAATGATTGGTGTATTGGAGAAGTGATTTATCTCTTTGAGAAAATCTCTAAGAGATTAAAGCACACTGTTTTGATGTCATGGCTAGTATAATGACGTATGATAAAATTGGATGTGATGTTCTGTGTAAAGGACACTAATATTTGTTTCTCGATATGGATGATGGAGGATGAAGAAGCAATGAATAGATTGTCATCTAGCAAAAGCTTTCCATAGACAATGTTGTGAGATTATCAGAGAACATTATTGCTTCCATTGATGTGGTGGTTGAAACTACTCAACAAATGTCCATAACAAAGTGCTTTCATTGTTTATATTACAGAGATGTTGATAGAGTTGAAGAGGAGATATCATGATTGCAAAAGTGTAAAGGGCAAAGAGTGCCCAAATATACCATAATGTGTTTTCAAAAAGAGGATTATGGAGAAAATTTACATTATAGTATGGTTGTTTGAGGTTGAATATAGTGGGACTTCTAAGAGAGTTATATTCACTAAGAAACTGATGCAAATAATAAAACAAACTCATACGAGCAAGTGGGGCAACTTCAGAAACACTAGTAGGTGTACTAGCTATAGAAGGGAAAGATTTCTTTATGAAGGCAAAGAGAGGTTGACTAGCCATAAAAACTTGATAACTATAAAATTTAAAAGATGAAAGAGTTGTACGGAAACTTGTTGAAGATAATATTTATAATGGAAAAAAGGAAGGGAAAAACATTAGGTAGCCAAGGTGAATTTTTTCTTAGTAGCTTGGATAAACATGAAAGATGAGTTGTCACATATGGTATGAACTCACGGATGTAATTAACATCCCGAGGAATTGTTTTATTTGTTTCACAGTGAGATGTTCATCAGGAAAGTGTAACAACTCTTATGCAATATATGGACCAGGCTAGTAGAATCCATCATTGGAATGAATACCCAAAAATTCAATTTCTTTAGTGTCAATGATGCTTTTCGGGGCCGAAAGTATAATGTCATGCTATTTAGTAAGATCCAAAATTGTTACAGTAAGGCCTAATGTTCCTCATCAATCTTTGAAAATAGGAAGATATCATCAATATAGATAATTGCACTGTTGAGGATAGGCTCATAGATCTTGATCATTGTTCTTTGAAACAGTAATGCGGAGACTTTAAGTCCAAATAGTATAACAGTCCATTGGTACTGTACATTGGGAAGCATAATGCAGCCTTGTATCTCTCAGTTGAGTCAATACCCAATTACCAAAATCCTACTTTAAGATTAAACTTGGAAAAGATAACAACTTCTTTTAGAAATAGTACCTGAGTACTGATCTTTAGAAGAGGAAACTTGTCATCTTGCAGGAATGTATTAAGAGGCTTGTAGTCAATTACTAATAACTTTTTTCCATGCTTTTGCTCTGAACGTTTATTGACATAGAACGCTTAGCAAGCCTAATCTGACTTTGTGGGCTCAGTAAGTCCTTGCTTAAGAAGGATAGCACACTCATCTTGTGTGAGCTTTAGATCATCAGGGTTCATCCATGGATGTGTGGCTTTTGGGGGATTGATATCCTCATTCTTTTTTAAAGGTAAACTTATGAAAAAAGTCAATATTTTTCCACAGAAGATATGGGTGAGAAAACTATGCATATGATTCAGGACAATATTCCAACAGTTTATCTCTTAGCGATGCATATGGTGTAGGAACTTGGGTTAGTTTAAACACATTCTTTATTTCAGTGTAGGGATTAAAAAATGATCGATACTTAAGGCCTGTAGGTAGGATTTGCAAAGATAAGACTTTACTGAGTCCAAACTATACACTGTGGAAAGAATCAAATCGTGATTCTTCTTTTCGTGATTATCCCAATCTTGAAAGAGTTACTATCAGTAGTAGTAAAATATTTATCATATGAGGTCTGTGATTTAGAGGATAAAATTTTAGGCTTCATGATCGTACGACTGGATCCAGTATCCATAAAACTAATAGTTTTGATGGGTTTATCATATTTGTCTTATTGGAAGAGTTAGATCTGGACATAAGATCGTTAAACTAGAGTACGATCTAACTTCATACAGGTATACTGTATCATGTATAGTGAATCATCCTCTAGAGAAGCAGAGGAGTCTTCATCTTCAGAGGTTATGTCAGAAATAACAAACTTTATGTCCTGATCTTCATGAGATTGTTCTTCAATCATATTTTCAAAGTTATTGGAAGAATGAATAGGCAAAATTGATTGCATTTGCTTTAATAACTTGTTATCCTTCTTTGTTTTATGATGACAAGTACATGCAAAGTGTTCTTGTTGTCCACAGAGAAAACAACGATCAACTTTCTGGCAATGAGAGGATTTCTTGAAGAATCTAACCATTCTTCTCTTCTTGCCATTCTCTCTCTCATATGTTTTTCTGAGAGGCTTGTAGCCTTCCATTTGTCTATGGAACTTTCTTCTATGATAGACTTGTCGAAGATGATCGTTCTTCTTATTGTGACATTCAGAATTCTTTTGCTCGTTGCACTTGATTTGAAGATAAGGCCTCTTGCAAGCCTATTTGAGAACTGGACTGCCCTTAATGACATTCTTGAATAAGGCATATTGATCATATAACTTATCAAGAGAAGCTAAAGCAAACTGGTAGATTTCTCCAGGAGATATATTAGTCATATCTCGTTATAAATAAACAATGGTCCTTTGTAACTCCGGTTGCATTTGATCTGGAAGAGATGAGATAAAAGTATATCGAAGATTAACATCATTCCAACCATTAAGAAGATAGTACCTTTCCATCATACATTGATAATGGTTCTGTATATCACACTTGTCTAAAGAACAACATTTCGTAGCAAAATATTCTTGACATATTTACTTATTAATAAGTTGAAAGTCACCAATGAATTCCTTATGAATTATTATAAGAAGAGTTTCGGCTGTAGTGACATGGATATACTGAAGTCTTTGATAGTTATTAATACTTTGCCACCATTCTAGCAAAGTACTAGTGAAACGAGAAGTAGATTCAGACAAAATATCCGATAAAGGATTATTTGGATGAGTCATCTGTAGATCTATCTACGCACTAAATTAATATAATCGATCTCTTTATTTCTTTAGGGGAAGATCATCAAAAGTGAACTAAGGTCCTGAAGTAGGCTTGGTTTGAGCCTGTGTAGCTGGCTGAGTTGGTATTGCTTGTGGTACTGATTTAGGTTTGAAAGGTTCAGTACATGTGGATTATGCTTTACTTATTTCTGGTTTAACTTCAATATATTCAGGCATAGTCATTAGAACTTGAGATAATTTTGATAGATTAGTTAACTATGTTGAGGTATCAGAAGATGGTTTAGAGAACGGTTTAGAGAATGTTGCAGAGACTTTAGATGTTGGGATAGAGGCTTCAAAATAAGCTTTCATATTATTTGATTGAGCAAAGGAATCTTCTACAGCAAGTGTAGATCCAAGAGTTGCAATGAACTTTGTCTGGGGCACTTTGTCCTTCCCAATAGAAGTGGAAGGTTGATACTTTGGTGGAGATATGGGAGGTGCGTGGATCTGTAATGGTTTACTCCATTGATTAGCTATTTCAGGTTTAGTGTATGAAGGTGATGGCTCAGGAACCTTTGATGTCTCTGGAACTCGGTCAAGTTTTGGCTCTGACTTTGACCTTTTGGGCTTTTCTTGAGCTGTCTGAGGATGAATATAATGCTTAATCAAAGGATAGTTGAATTTAAATACCTTTGAATTGTCAGCTTCTTCTAGATATGTCTGATATATGGGAGAAAGGTATTGATGGCGTGTAGTCATTTTGGTGGTCGGAATTTGGCTGGAGGTGATAGGTGATGATAAGTGAAAGTTTGGTCTAGTTTTGTGTTTCTCGGATTAAGAATTAACAACAACTTGTTTCGTAATTTTCGGACAAACTACAAGGAATTTGGGGATGGTTCTAAAGGCAAAATTGTATAGCAAGAAGTCAACTATAACTTTGGTGAAGGATGTTTAGTATTTTGATGTGTGTGTGAAAATTTATGGATGAGATGGTGAAACTGATCAGGAATGATACTGTTTTAGGAAAGGAAGAAGAAAATTGACAAAAACGTTGAAGTTTTTGGAAAACTAACAAACCCTTGTTCTATTTTTAGTAAATAGACAACTCAAGAGCAAATTGACACTAAATTTGAGAATAATACTCAAGAGTTTTCAATCATAAAATTCTCTCCTTCAAAAGGAAACAAAACATGACTTAAATAGGAAACTTAGCTAAAAGGAAGGTGGAGAACCACATGATTCGGTTTCTCACCTCCTAATGGACTCTTAATGAAACGTTCATAACAAAAAAAAACTGTCCATAATTGTCCACTATACATGTATTAGTGTGGAAAATTAAGGATAGGAATTAAAACATACTAAATAAGCTTTAAACACATTAAATAGGAAACTTATGAGTAATGAATTGCCTTATTGAAAACATACCATAGGTTGAAATATTATACCTTCTCTTGGCCAAGTCAAGTTATACAACATGTGACTTGATTTTGGCCGAGAACCTTCACCCATATGGGCTCCATTTGGGCTTTAAGATCATCAACTTGGACCAAGGCTTTAGAGTCTTTCCATAAAGCTTGGCATTATAAGAGAATGTTGAGGCCAATTTCTTCTAACTCTTCATCCTCCTTGGCCGGTTCTTCTTCGTGGGCTCCAAAGCCCATGTTGGACATATCTTCCAAGGCTTTGTTTAATGGTCCTCCTTCATCCTCTCCCTCTTCAAAGGTCGAACCTTGTTGATCATTTTGGTCTTCCATTGTGTCTTCAACATAAGCTTTTAAATCACCTACATTAAAAGTGTTAGAAATTTTGTAACCACTTGGTAGCTCAATTTTGTATGCATTTGGGCCTATCTTCTGTAGCACTTTGAATGGGCCTTCAGCTCTCTCATTAAGTTTGGACTTTCTTTTGGATGGAAATCTTTCCTTCCTCAAGTAAACCCACACTAAATCTCCAACATTGAACTCTACGACCCTTTTGAGCTTGGCTTGCTTTTTGTACTTGTCATTGTGCTTCAAGATATTTGCTTTGACTTTCTCATAGATTTTGGTGATATGCTTGGCCTTTCTTTTGCTTTTATGTTGATCGGCCCAATGTGAGGAATTGGACTCAAATCAAGTGGACATAAAGAGGTAGTGCCATAAACTATCTCAAAAGGTGAAAATTGGGTTGTCTTACTTTTTGACCAATTATATGCAAATTCAGCATGTGGTAAGAGTGTGCCCCAATTCTTTGTCTTCCCTTTCAACAAACTTCGAAGAATATTTCCCAAGGACTGGTTCACTACCTCCGTTTGACCGTCAGTTTGTGGATGAAAAGTGGTACTAAATTTGAGCCTTGTCCCTAATCTACCCCAAAGTGTTCTCCAAAAATGGCTTAAAAATTTTGCATCTCTATCACTAACTATGCTTCTAGGAAGTCCATGAAACTTTACAACATTATGAAAATACAAATCCATGACATGAGATGCATCCAAATTTTTAGTACAAGGTATGAAATGAGCCATTTTTGAAAATCTATCAACAACTACCATAATTGAATCAAAACCCCTTCTTGTCCTCGGCAAACCAATAATAAAATCCATACTTACATCTTTCATAGAGCATTTGGAATTGGAAGAGGTGTGTATGGGCCATTTGGTTGGGCTTGCATCTTGGCCCGACTGCATGTGTTACTTCCTTGGACAAGTCTTTCAACATCTCTCCACATCTTTGGCCAATAGAAGTTTTCATAGGCCAAATCAGAAAACTTCCAAAGTGGCCAGCCAAGCCTCCACCATGGACCTCCTTTAAAATTGCCTCTCTCAAAGAACATTGAGGCACACAACAATAACCATTTTTGAACAAATAACCATCGTGAAGAATGAAATCCCTAAATGCACCATTGTTTTCCTTAACCTTAGACACTATAACTCCAAAATCTTTGTCACTCTCATATAACCCCCTTATGTCATCAAAGCCCATAACATGTGCATGCATTGAGCTCAACAAAGTATATTTCCTAGATAAGACATCGGCTACTACATTGGCTTTTCTGAATTTGTGTTTTATGACAAAGTACTCAATCCAAGTAGCATGTTTATGGCTCAAATGGGTTTGGTTTTGGACATATTTTAGGGCATCATGGTCGGTGAACAAAACAAATGGGCTAGCTAGAAGATATGGCCGAAAATGCCTAAGGGCTCTAATCAAAGCATAGAACTCTTTGTCATATGAGGTGTATTTTTTTCTAGAATCATTCAATTTTTCACTAAAATAGGCAATTGGTTTCCCCCTTGACTAAGGACAGCCCCTATTCCTACCCCACTTGCATCACACTCAAGTTCAATTGGTACATTATAATTAGGCAAAGTTAATAAAGGAGCACTAGTCATTAATTTTTTAAAAGTATTAAAGGAAATAGTGGCTTGAGGAGTCCACTTGAATTCACCCTTTTTCATGCAATCTGTAATTGGACTAGTGATAGTGCTAAAATCTTTTATGAATCTCCTATAGAAAGAACACAAATCATGAAAGCTCCTAACTTGAAAAAGGTTAGTGGGTCTCAGCCAATCAACAATGGTTTGGATTTTCGAAGGGTCCATGCTAATGCCTTTATAGCTAACGACAAAACCTAGGTAAGGAATCAGAAAAATGACATTTTTCTAAATTGGCATACAATTTCTCACGGTCTAAAACCTCTAACACAAGTCTCAAATGCATGACATGTTCAATTAAGGAAGAGCTAAAGATTAAAAAATCATCATAGTAAACTTCCACAAATTTGTGTAAGAATGGTTTTAGTACGTCATTCATAAGCCTCATGAAAGTTGATAGTGAATTGCATAGCCCCATTGGCATAACTAGCCATTCATAAAGTCCCTCCTTTGTCTTGAAACCGGTTTTCCATTCATCTCCCTCCTTTATTCTTATATGATGAAAACCATTTGCAAGGTCCAATCTTGAGAAAATTTTAACACCATGGAGATGATCCAACATGTCGTCAAGTCTAGGAATTGGATACCTATACTTGACGGTGATTTTGTTGATGGCTCTTGAATCTATCACGATCCTCTACTTTCCGTTCTTTTTTGAAACAACAAAGGCCGGTACTACACATGGACTTGTGCTAGGCCGAATGAAATCTCTCTCAAGTAACTCATCTACAAGCTTTTGTAATTCTTCTCCTTCTTTAGGACTCATTCTATATGCATGCTTGTGAGGAATAGAAGCACCGAGCACAAAATTGATCTCATGTTGAATCTCCCTTAAAGGTGGCAATCCTTTTGGAAGTTCTTTAGGAAACACAAAAGTGTACTCATTAATCAAGTTTTGTACGACTTTTGGAATTGGTAGTTGTGGCTTATCTTCTTCTTCAATATCAAGTGGTACAAAATTTGGCAATTCTCCAAGAATATCAACCTTTTCTTCTAATGTCATCAAAGTAGATTCTTCCCTCTTCTACCTTTTGAAATCCAGCTTCATTGGAGTCAACACAAACTTCTTGCCATTGTGATGTAAAGAATATTTATTGGCTCTCCCATGATGTTGCACATCCCTATCATAAAGCCATGGTCTTCTAAAAAGCAAGTGACATGCCGTCATTGGAATGATATGACACCATACTTCATCCATATATTTATCAATTGCAAATGGGACAAGACACCGTCAGTTGACTTTGATCTCATGCTTAGAGTCAAGCCAAGTTAGCTTGTATGGATTTGGTAAGGGCTCCGTTTTGAGGACTAACTTGTCAACCATCTCATTTGAGACCACATTCTCACATGCTCCACTATCAATGACAATTTCACACATCTTTCCATTGGTCACACATCTCATATAGAAAAGTGATTTTCTCCTCCAATCTTCAACTCCCTTATCACTACTCAATACTTTCATCAAAACAAGCATCTCAACATCAACATTGTAACCACTAGCTTCAATAGTCTCATCACTATCTCCATCTTCTTCATGTTCAATGTTAGCACCAAATAATAATTCTTTCTCAACTTTATAATCAATAGCCTCCATTTCTTGTATGGTCATGACTTCTCTATTTGGGCATTCGGCTTGGAAGTGTCCATAGCCTTGACATTTGAAGCACCTAAATTTGGATTTTGATGATTGTGGAAGAAATTTTGGAGTGTATGGGCTTGGTGTGGCATTCGGTTTTGGTGGAGGAGTTTGGTTAAATGGTTTTGGTGGTGGAACTGTACGTGGTGAAGGATTTTATTGACAACAATTTTGGCTAATTGGCTTTTGTGGTGTTTGGGCATATTTTGGAAGGAATTTTCAGCTTTTAGTGTGTTTAAGAGATAATTCACTTCTCATGGCAAGCCTTTTTAATTCTTGCAAAGTCTTATAGGGATAGAAGCTTACCATGTCTTGGATGTCAATTTTGAGGCCCTTGAGGAATCTTGCACAAACTACCTCCTCGGTTTCCCTCAAGTCACAACTAATCATCAAATGCTCAAACTCCATGATGTAATCTTCTACACTCTTATTGTCTTGTCTAAGACTAAACAATTGATCAAGAAGCCATTGCCTATATTGGTGCAGCATCAGAGCCTCCTCCATTTTGTGGTTCATTTGCTGCCATGTTTGATAACGTGGCCTTCCTTCTCTCACTCTTCTTTTTTGTAAATTGTCCCACCACTATGCGGCATAGCCCTTCAATTTTAGGGCTGCTACTACCTTCATCTTTCTCTCCTCATCAACTTCCTTCAATTCAAAAGCCCTCTGTAAACTATAGACCCAATCTTTGAAAGCCTCCACATCAAGCTTTCCAAAATACTCCGATATGTCTACTTTGAAATTAAACATGTTGTCATTTTGTGAGTGTTGTGCAGTAATCGGTCTACTTCTGCTAGCCTGCGGCCTTGTCTCTCCTCTCCCTCCTAAATTTGGTCCTCTTATGTTGGTGTGAGAGGTCTCTCCAAATTGATCAAAAACTTCCTCATTCGCCAAGTCAAACGATTCTTCAAAGGTGGGATTAGGGTCGGACCTAATTCGGATTCTAGGTGTGTAATTTCTTGGGAAATGACTTAAGGGTGGGAAAGGAGGAGGATTTGGATTTCGGCTTGATGATGTTGGTAGTTTCATGGATTGGTAGGCTCTTTCTTTGGCTTTTGAGGCTGCAAGTTCTAGGCGTAGGGCTTCAATGGTGGCATTAAGAGCATCAACATCTTAGGGTGTTAGATTGATTGGGTGTTTAGATGTATGTTGTGGATTGGGTGTATTTTTGGGTGGGGACATCAACATGACTTGATGTAGGATCACAACGTGGGCTCTGATACCAAACTTTGATGTCATGTGGTCATTTTGGTGGTGGGAAATTTGGCTGGAGGTGATGGGTGATGATAAGTGGAAGTTTGGTCTAGTTTTGTATTTCTCGGATTAGGAATTAGCAGTGGCTTGTTTTGTAATTTTCGGACAAACTACAAGGAATTTTGGGATGGTTCTAAAGGAAAAATTGTAGAGCAAGAAGTCAACTACAACTTTGGTGAAGGAAGTTTCGTATTTTGATGTGTTTGTGAAAGTTATGGATGAGATGGTGAAACTGGTCAGGAATGATACTGTTTCGGGAAAGGAAGAAGAAAATTGAAAAAAACGTGGAAGTTTTTGGAAAACTAACAATCCCTTGTTTCATTTTCGGTAAATAGACAACCCAAGAGCAAATTGACACTAAATTTGAGAATAATACTCAAGAGTTTTCATTCATAAAATTCTC
>JANVCQ010000001.1:20589987-20602312 GCA_025531925.1 Erythroxylum plowmanianum
GAAAACATACCATAGGTTGAAATATTATACCTTCTCTTGGCCAAGTCAAGTTATAGGACAACATGTGACTTGATTTTCGCCGAGAGCCTTCTTCCCTATGGGCTCCATTTGGGCTTCAAGATCATCAACTTGGACCAAGGCTTTAGATTCCCCAAAAGGTTTCCATAAAGTTTGGTATTGTAGGAGAATGTTGAGGCCAACTTCTTCTAACTCTTCATCCTCCTTGGCTGGTTCTTCTTCTTGGGCTCCAAAGCCCATTTTGGACATATCTTCCAAGGCTTTGTTTGATGGTCCTCCATCAGGTATGTTGGTTGAGTATTGGAAATAACAATGAAGATAAGCTATATACTGTCCTTGACTGTGCAGATTGCATATTAACTTCCATTTATTGCATAATTCCTTGTATCTTTTTGATTTCTTTAAATTTGACGTCGAAGTCAGGTCTAAGATAATATGTAGCAATGTAACGTCGAAGAATAGCATTAAGTTGCTGAATTAGAAATATAGCCCCAGATATAGAAGGTCCATATGGATCTTCATTGGGCTTTGCATAGATGGACTTCACCATTCCATCTTTTAATGTCTTTAGAATCGGAGGAGTTATTGTATGAAAGGAGTGACGATGAGGCACATGGAACACCTATTGGTAATTGATCATCCATTCAGTAGGCATCAACCTTTCAAGCTCTTGTGCTGGTAGTTGCTTTGGGATCTGGATGATAGTAGTTTGATCATTGGAACGATCAACAACCATGTAAAGGGCATTCGAAGTAGAATTTGGAAAGTTAAGATCCAAAGCATGATTCTGTAGATGATAGATCATCTGGTGATGTAAAGTAGTCATGATAGCTGTAGGATCTTGATCAGATCAAGTGATCTAGATCTGAATTTGCAGACGTTCAGACAAAGTAGGATCATCCAACTTGATGCCAAAATCAAGTGCTATTGTTAGAATGATACTTCCATTATTAAGCATTATTAGTAAGGTATCAATCAAAGCATTCTACTACATTGTGTAGGTAGTGTCTAGAAGAGATATCCTGACTGTAGCAGGTATTCCCTTCATCCATGAAGTGTAAGAATAAGGCTATCTGCAACATGAAAATATATATGACTGTGCTCCCTAGAGATTAACTCCTTAGGGATTTCAAGCTTTAAGTATTATTCTGTAGTTGTAGATTTGAGGCCACATTATTCCAATCTAGAACTTTGGATGATTACTTTTACTTTTGGAAGAGATGTAGACAATATACTACAAATACTTCTTATCTAAGAATGATCACGAGAATAATACTGTATGGAACAAAGGTAAATAAGACTCACAAACACTATTTTCTACAAGAACATGGGTAATTTATACTATATTTTTTATACGATTAGATAGCACATGCTTTACACTAGAAGGTAAACTAGACATACAAAAAGTTGAAGAGAAATGAACAGGGTTATTGGGTAGTGTTTCCATTACTTATGGGCTCTCTCTACTCACTCTTAACAAGAGATAATATTACTGTCGGTCAAGACATGAAAGATGGCTCTGATACCACTAAGCCTCCCAAAAGGCCTTATGAGGGTTAACATACCAAATCACTTAAACAAACATCGTGACTTCCACTGCATCAACTCTGACACATTAGCTATAATAGCCTACGAGTCCTATTCCCCAATTGCGTGATTGGGATTTGAACTTGTGACGGGGGCGACCCAAGCTGAAACCTGGTAACTTTGATACCACACCCAGACCCCGAAGGGCACACAGGGAAAGTATGACAACCAACTGGCTAAAACAACACCTTTAAGAAGTCTATCGACTAACCAAAGTCGGATTTTAGGCTATTGAGGTGTCCAGTAGACTATTGTGGAATAATATAGGAACCTTTGTGTATGATTTGAAATTTAGGGTTTGAATCCTTTTTCTTTTGTCACTTAATTTTAGGATAAAAATATCACAATGTTTATTTTTAATGCAAAATATACCACTTTTAAAAGTTCGTATCCGTCTATTTTAATATTCACAATAATAATCATTTTTGTAACGTTTTGAACTTATCACATAGTCGCATTAAACAATTTCATTAATTTGGACAAATTTATCTTTCTTTTTTTCATCTATCCTCCTCTTGTACGCCCTTCCTACTTTTATTAATTTAGGTAATAAAAACACAACTCTACCTCTATTAAAAAATTCCTAAAGAATGAGAAGTTGTATTATATATTTTTATATAGTTATAGAAGGTAGAAAAAACATAGGGAGTAAATTTAAGAATGATTTTATTAGCATGGGTAGAGCCTAGAAGGGGAAAACATATGCATCTAAAGACTCGAAGGTGAGAGAAAGTAGGTTTAATGTGGAAAGTGTTTCATGAGGAGATCAATGATTAAAAATAGGTATAGGTAAGAGATTGATGAGATAAACAACAATAGAAAAGGATTCAAACCAAAAATATTTAGGAAGAGAGGTATGCAAAAGAAAGATAAGACCTGCTTTAGTGATATGGTAAATTTTACATTCTATAAGGCTATTTTGTTGAGGAGTATAGGACAAAAGATATGACAAGTGATGTCATGAGTAGTAAAATATTGAGCAAAGATGCCATTGATGAGTTTGGGAGCATCATCGCATTAGAAAGTTTTGATAGTTGTGGAAAAAAAGGTTTTTAGATGTTGTTTTAAAGGTTTGAAAACATAGTAGAGCTTAAGACTTTTAAACCAAGGGAAAAAACTAGATAAATTGACTAAAGTTATTAACAAAGATGATAAAGTACTGATACCCAGATAAAGAAAGAGACGGGAAAGGTCCCCAAATATCACAATGAATAAGTTGTAAGGGTTTTGTAGAGATACAAGATGATAATGGTAATAAAAGATGAACACTTTTTCCTTTAAGAAAAGAATTATAAGAATTAATGAAATTAGATTTAATGGATAAAATAGAAGATAAATTAGATAAGGATGACCAAGACATTGAAGTCATAGAGATCTAACGAAGTAGTGGCAACACTAAGAGAAATATAATTGAGAAAAATGTGATGGAATCTTCAAGGGATAAAGGTTATTATGGATGAAACCCACAAGAAGCGGTATCTTAGTCTGAAGGTCCTTTAAAATGTAACCAAATTTATTAAATTTAGTAAGACACAAATTATCATAAAAAAATTTGACAACAAATAACAATTTTATGGTCAGATTAGGAATGATCAAAATATCATGAAGATGGAGGGGGCAAAGGGAAGCAGATATAGTTAATATACCAATAGAGGAAATGGGACGAGTTTGTCCATTACCAATGACAACTTTGTTGGACCCATCATATGGTGAAACATATTCTACAATGTAAGAATTAAGAGTTATGTGGGCAGTGGCCCCAATATCCATTAACCATTCAAAAACAGTATTAAAATTGAGGTATGGAGTATCTAGTTCAGATTGAAAGTTTGTGGCAGTAAATGCTGCAGAGAGATTATTATTAATATGTCAAGAACTATAATGATGATTGCAAGACTTAGAATATTGAAAACAATAGTGGGTGGCAATGTGGCCCCAGTTCTAACAAATTTGACATTGTGAGTGTGGTTTATTGGACCTGTTAAATAAAACAGTATTTGGTGCTTGGGTTGATGCGGAGATTGGGCCTGAAGTTGTTAGGAATTAGGGGGTCCATGAGACTAACTAGATGGACCAACATTACAGATAGGCCCAAAGGAATAAAGAGGCCCAAAGTATTGATTAGTTTGCTAGTGTTGAAACCCAAAAAAGTAGGGTTGACCTATGAAGTAGTTTAGGAATTGTCATGTTTCCCTCTATAAGTTCTACATCCTCCCTTGTTACACATACCTTGTGAGTGATGACAACTTTTGTGAGAGAAAAAGAGAGTTGTGTATGGCTATAGAGTGATAGATGTAGATCATAACATGTTTTTATAGGTGTCTAAGTGTGTTTTTAGATGTTTTCTTAGATGATTATCATGTGTATGGCTTAAAATTGTGTTCTTGTTAATGTTTGTATGTGTTTTAATTGTTTGATTAGTTTAGAGTAAGAATTTGATTAGTTTAGAGTAAGAATTTGATCTTAATTTTATGTTTCAAGAGGTTTTTGATGTGTTAGTGAGTGAAAGGAAATAGGAAATTGAAGAAAAGAAGAAGAATTTGAAGCATGAAAATCATGATTGTAATAGACGTGATATATAACAAATTCCAACAAATTTTAGTTTTTTTAACTCATGAATTTTTCTATATTTTTGATATTTTGAAGTAATTTTGGAACCAAATTAAGTGAGAAAACCTTTAAAAAAGAACCTTAAAACCCTCAATAACTGTTTAAGACAAGAAAAAACACAAAAAAAGAGCAACAACCACCAAATCGAATGAAGATCAAAAGGAGACATCAAGAGAGCTTAAGAGAATTCCAGATTTTCATATCAAGAATCTAACTAGTTTTTCTTTCTTTTCCCTTTATTTCTTTCATTGTATTGGATGTTTATTTGGATTGTTATGATATTTAACATGTTTATGAGTTTCTAAATCCATATTAGGGATTATTCTTGAATTGCTTTGTTGAACTTTATTCTTGTTGAATTCAATACATCTATTAATGTTTTGTGATAACTATTATGCTTATACTTGGTAATAAATTAAGAGAGTGAATCAAGTTATATATGTTAAGGTGTACAAAAAGAGTTGGCAACTTAATAGAAATGCAATTATTGGATAAATTAACAATTGAAGAGAGATCTTAATTGTGAAATTAATTATCCTTAGGATTGCTTCAAATCTAATTGAATAAGTAAGGAGTAGTTTTGTGAATTCAGGGATTATAATTCTATGACTATCAAACTCAATTAAAATTACTTGATTAGATCGAGAGAGAGGGAAACCAAAACTTTAGGATATCTAGGATTAAGCATAAATTTAATCAACAAGATACAGGGAAAATAAAACGAGGATAAAATAATTCCTAAGTCTCAAAATTTGATCAAACTTATTTTATTGGCAGCTCAATTCTTTACTTATTTTGTTTTATCAATTGTTTTAATTTCAATTATTTATTTTAATTCAAATCAACCTTTAGTACCTTATACACATTTCTATTCAAGTTGTTAGGTGCTTATTAGTCCTCGTGAGAATGACACCTTTGGTAATACAAGATACAATATATGCGGTATTGAAAGTTTTTATATTAAAAGTATCAACAAGTTTTTAGTGTAGTTACTTATACAATTTGAATTCCTTTGATTTAAGGATGTAATATTTTTCTTGTGTGAGTTAAGGTACCTGAATATATATATATATATATATTTGTAAGCTAAGTAGAAGACATATCAATTTTATTCATCACAAAGTGAGAAAGAGAGATTTGAAGAGTTAAAAGCTAAGAAGCAATAGAAAGAACGAAGGCAGAGGAAAGAATCCTAGGAGAGTAACAAAGGACAACCCTTATAAACTTTATAAGGCCAAGGTACAATGTCAATCATCAAGGAATTCCATGACCACTAGTGCAAACGAATACCTTCGAAATCAAACCAACACTGCTAAACATGCTTCAGAACAATGTGTAATTTCATGATTTGCCTAGTAAGAATCTTAATGCTCATCTGGCCAATTTCTTAAAGATTTGTGATATGTTTCAGTATAATAGGTTTTTGGAAGATGTAGCTAAGATCAGGCTCTTCCTCTTTACACTCAATTATAAAGCCAAGGCATGGTTTAATTCACTCAACCCAGGGGACGTCACAACATGGGAGTAGCTAGTGTAAGCCTTCTTAGCTAATTACTTCCCTTTAAAAAATACAACGAGACTTATAAAGAAAATTACAAACTTCTAGCAAAATGAAGGGCAGTCTTTATATGAAGTGTGAGAGTGATTTAAGGAGTCGTAAAGGAACTGTCTACACCATAACTTGCCAAAGGAGTTTCTCTTGCAAATGTTTTACAATGGAGTTAATCCACCTACGTAAGGCATCATTGATGCAATAGCTGGTACCTGATTAATGAGGAAAACAATTGATGTAGCACACAATCTGTCAGAAGAGATGGCGAACAATGGCTATATTTAGACATCGGAATGAAGTAGTTAGTAGTCAATCTTCCAAGATATAAAAATAATGATTCTTGTAGTTTTAGTGATATCATTGCAGGCTGAGGTTGCCAGTCTAACCAACCAATTGAACAATGTGAAAGTAATCTCTTCCTTCCTACTCAAAGCAATTTAGTAAGGATGTGAGCTATATAGACAAGAGAGCCATATCACAGCTGATTGCTTCCCAGTGGAAAACAACAATATGCAACAACTCAACTTCATGGAAACACAACTTGGTCAGGGAGGCAACAATCTTTATTTAAACATGTATAATCTTAGTTAGAAGAACCACTCAAATTTGTCCTGATTTAACAATGTAGGAAATTAATTGAGAAATCAAAACCCATTGAAATTTCATCAAGATAAGTCCAGTTTAGGGGATTTAAAGATGGAAAATTTTGTGGAGATGATGAATTCCAAATTCACGAATCTAGAAGGGAAGTTCAAGCGAGTAGTAACGATTCATGCCTTTTCCATTAACAATATGGAGGTTTAAGTAGAACAATTAGCCAATGCATTGTTTATATGAAGTATGGGGAGCCTTCCAAGTAATACAGAAGCAAATCTAAGGGAGCAACTTAAGGCTATTACACTTAGAAGTGGGAAAGAGCTAAAAGTACTAAAAGAAAGACAAGCTGAACCCCAACTTGTAGAAGACCAAGAGAAGAAGAAAAAGGATAAAGTTAAGAATGAGGATCCTCCCTACGTTTCTCCTCCTCCATATCCATCAAAAATAACATTCTCACAAAGACTTTAGAAGAAAAAATTTGATGCATAATTTGTGAGGTTCATAGACAAAATCGAAGATGTTGCAAATTAACTTATCTTTTGTAGAAGCTTTGGAGAGCATACCTAAGTACGTGAAATTTCTCAAAGACATCTTATTAAGCAAGTGAACTTGGGATGACAATCAAACAGTCTCCATGATGGAAATCTATAGCTTTATAATTACCAACCACATGCCCTCAAAGTTAAAAGATCCAGGGAGTTTTACTATACCCTGTGTAGTTAGTAATTTAGAATTTTATGAATACTTATATGACTTAAGTGCAAGTATTAATCCTATGTCTTTATCAATTTTCTAGAAGTTGGTGCTAGGAGATATGAAGCCAAATTTCACATTTATTCAATTGGCATATCAATTGATAAAGAAACCATTTGGCGTGGTTGAGGATGTGCTTGTAAAAGTGAATAAGTTTATTATTCCTGTAGATTTCGTTGTGCTAGACTTTGAAGAGGATCGAAACTGTCCACTAATTCTTAGTGGACCCTTTTTGAACACTGGAAGAACTTTAGTAGATGTCCATGAAGGCAACCTCATCCTTCATATTGGTGATGAACAAGTGGAATTTAATATGAATAAGGTATTAAAGAATTTAAAGGAGGCTAACTCCTTCACAAGAATTGATGTAGATGAATCTTTAAAGAAACAAGAGGAGGAGCCAGTTTTGAGAACTATTAATCCAGTATTGGTATTTGCTTTAAGTAAGAATAGTTTCTGTCTCCCACAATACAAATTGTTGGATTTAATTGAAGATTCAAGGATTGTTACCGTAAAAGACATTACTGAACTTACTTGAATTTCTTAATTTGATCAATTATGTCCTTCTTATTATCTTACAAATGGTGACTTATTTACAGGCTACTAACTTGCCATGTGGAGAAATAGGTGGAAGCAAACCACTTATTATAGACCCAAGTTAGGATTACAAGACCTAATATGTCAACCTAATGACATTAAATAAGTGTTACTTGGGAGCTAACCCAAGAATTAGGATAATTTTTATTTCTTATTTTCATTTTATTTTGTTGTTGATTTGTTATTTTTATTTTTTATGTTTAGTTTATAGGGAGTGAATTGATGGATCTTTATGGCATAAAATGTCTCCAAATTTCATCACCTACACCATTACTGCCTCAATCTCCATAAGTTTTCTTGCTCTATTTTTTCTTATTTTTATTTATTGTTATTTATGTTGTTTTGTTTCTTACATTAAGGAAAATGTGTTGTTTAAGTGTGGGGACGTATATGCAATTGCATATCAATTGTGTGTGAATTTTGCATTTGTATTATGTTATTTATTAGGTTGGCATTGTGAAAATATTTTGTTGCGTGATGTGTGAATGTATGAATGCGTCAATGGAATAAATTGAATGGAATTGACTTACTTTTGAACATGGTCATTTAGATTGTAAAGGTGTAGTAACTTGTGAATTTTGTATTTTAAGTGTATTTGGATGAATATGTATATTAATTAGGATGTAACACTTATTCTTTCACTTTATAACACTTGTTTGTATACATTTATAATTACATTCAATTAATTTGGTTAGCATTATTAGTACTATTTCACGAGAATGATTGATTAAGAAGAAATGAGGTAGGTCGAGAAATAAAAAGAGTGTATTAAATAAAATTTCTGTTTCGCTAGCCCTTTTTAAGAAAATATGGTTAAGAATAGAGTTGGTAGCCAGTTAGGAGTTGTTGTATAATTAAGTAAACGAGAGCATTCATGATAAACTGTTTGTTTTCACGTCAAAAGGCTAAAATGACACTCTAACCAAGTTAAATAAAAAACTTGACCTAGTTAAGTAAGTGGGGGACATTTATGTCACATTATTTGCCTTTGTATTAAAAGACTAGGCTATTGCTAAAGAAAATAAGTTAAAAAATGGTGTTACAATATAAAACCTCTTAATCTTTTACAAATAGCAAGAATTTTCATGAAAAGGTACTTAGTGATAATTTGCCTTTTTGATTGATTGATAATAATAATTGCATGCTTACAAGTGTCATAGGTGTATAAATAGGATGTTAATATTTAGATTGATATGTATGTTTAAACAACACATTTAAACATGAAAGGAATAAGTTCGTATGTTGGCATGTTTTGAGTGATTAATGTTTGAGATTAAGTTTATTGCATAAGATTTGATGCCATTGTACCATTATTGTATTACCATTATTGTATTGTTGCATGATTGTGTGTTTATGTATCCATATGTTTTATTTGTTTGCATTTTAAGTTTTCTTGAGGACAAACAAAGGTTCAAGTGTGTAGATGTTGATAGGTGTAGATCATAGTATGCTTTTATGGCTATTTAAGTGTGGTTTTAGGTGTTTTCGGAAATTATTATCATGTGTATAGGCTTAGAATTGTGTTTTTGTTAATGTTTATATGTGTTTTAATTGTTTGATTGTTTTAGAGCAAGGATCTTATCATAATTTTATGTTTCAGTGGGTGTTTGTTGTGTTTGTAAGTGAAAGAAAACATGAAATTGAAGAAAAGAAGAATAATTTGAAGGATGAAACAATGCATATCACAAAATTGAAGAAAGATGAATAATTTGAAGGATGAAACAATGTATGTCACGAAATTGAAGAAAAGACGAATAATTTCAAGCATGAATCAATGCATGTCACGATTGTGACATCGCGTGATATACATCAAATTCCAATAAATTTTAGCTTTTTTAGCTTGCTAGTTTTTTTTTATACTTTTGAAGTTTAGGGGCTATTTTTGGAACCAAATCAAGTAAGAAAACCCTAAAAAGAACCCTAGAACTTCAATAACTATATCAAGACAAAAAAATATGAAAAAGAGCAACAACTACTAGATCAAGAGCAGACATCAAAAGAACTTCAAGAATTGTAGATTTCTAGATCAAGACACCAATTAGTTTTTCTTTCTTTTCCCTTTATTTATTTCATTGTCTTGGGTGTTTTTTTGGATTGCTATGATGTTTAACATGATTATGGGTTTCTAAATCCATATTCTTGTTGAATATAATGCATCTATAAATGCTTTGTAATAATTGTTACACTTACACTTGGTAATAAATTGAGAGAGTGACTCAAGTTACATGTGTTAAGGTGCACAAAGAGATTTGATAACTTAATAGACCTGCAATTATCAGATTAATTCAATTGAAGAGAGATATTAATTATGAAATTCATTATCCTTAGGATTGCTTCAAATCTAATTGAATAAGTTATTATTAGTTTTGTGAATTCAGCTATTAAATTTCTATAATTATCAAATTTAATTAGGGTTACTTGATTAGATCTCGAGAGAGAGTAATTAGAACTTTAGGATATCTCAGATCAAACAAAAATTGAATCGATAAAATGAAGAAAAAAACAAACAAGGATAAAATAACTCATAAGTCTCAAACTTTGATCAAACTTGTTTTATTGGTAACTCAATTCTTTACTTGTTTTATTTTAGCAGTTTTTAAATTTCAGTTGTTTATTTAATTCAAATCAATCTTTAGTACTTTACACAAAGTTCTATTCAATTTTTAGGTGTCTATTAGCCCTCGAGGGAATGATATCTTTGATACTACGAGATACGATTCGTATACTTACAATATTGCAAGTTTTTATATTAAAACTTGTCAATATGGAGGTAAAGGATACAAAAGCAAACATAGTTCATGAATTAAAAGCTTTGCTTGAAGCTTGGGAAACGTCGGTGGGATGTTGCGATGCTTAATTGATGTGATGAACTACTCATAATCAATTGGAAGTCCATTCAAGGTGAAGAGGACCAAATCTCCGTCAGAAAGTTTTTCTTCAATAGCCACTAATTCATCTGTAGTTATAAAGATAAAGAAAAGAAAACTAGTAATGTTGCTTTAGCCTTTCTTCAATGTGTGCAATCTATGATACAGAAGAGAGCATTATGAAGCCAATTGTTTTATGAAGTGATTAACAAATCCGAGCCAGAGTTCACAAGCTGTGTGATAGCTAAGAGATAATAGTGCGATTGAGGGTGAAAGGGATGCGGTGAGAAAGTAATAGATGAGTTGATCGAACTTTTTCCATTTGTGGTATTCTAGAGACGGGGATTCCAAACTTGAAGCTACATCTTATGGTGAGATAGTGCCATCCATATAATCAATGAGGCCAGAGGTAATTAAAATAGCTTGAATTTAATTTTTCAACTAAGATAGTTTGTAGAATTTAGTGGTGTTATGAGAAAGCTTGTAATTGGTTGACTGGTAGTGTAGGTATATTGGTGTCTACCATTAATGATATTATTGAATTTTTGTTGTTGCCTTCTGTGAATAATTGAATGATGCTTGTTGTTATTGCCTTTTGGGAATAGTGTATGTTGGTGTTGTTTGTGGTAAGACGAAAAATATATATTTGATGTGGGCTTTAATACCATGATGGATAAGAAATTGTATTGTATATTTCTATATTTACAGAAGGTTTGAGGACCTTGATATACATAATTGGAGATACATGATGTAAGTTATAATATAAAACTAAAAAGATTAAAGCTATTGAACATAATGGTTATCTCTAAGTGCAAAGTTTATCTCTAGATAAAAGATGAATAAGGTGATTGTAATTGTGAGATAATTATATGTTATCACTTCCCTAATTCAACTTATGTAAGATTCTAATTGGTATAACTAAAGGAAAGGAAGAAAATGATTGAAAACTTGAGAGAGAAGATATAGATATGAAATTAATAGTTGATATAAGAATAACCAAGCAAAAAGTTTTGATTATTGTGCCTATCTTTCTTTTGTATTTTTCTTTTCTTCTATTTAATTTCTAGTTATTTATACAATTCTTAGGCATAAAATGAACAATTCTTGATATAATAGACTAAATCAAGTTTTACAATTAAGCTATTTAACCTTACAAACCTTGAAGCTCTCATATGTCCATCGTTAAATCAAGCATTTCTTATTAGTTAAAATCCAAATCAACGCCTCTTGTTATTTTTCTATTAGAATTAAAACACACACAAAGTAAGAAATGGGAAAAAATAAAAGTTGTTATTGTAGACAAATTTTCAGAGGATGTATTCTAATTGTAAATAGAGTAAACATAATTAAAAAAGAGACTAATAGAAAAGGCTATTACTTCACTTTATATTATAAAATATAAGTTTATAACATTCAAATTATGTAAAAATTTAAGTTGTATTAGTCAATACCAAAGTGTCTTATAATATCAATTTTCAGTTGTATTTCTTTATTTTCTCCTTACACAATGCTTAAGTTATTTTCATCTTTAATTGAGACACTAACAGTATATATATATATATATATGGAGAGAGAGAGAAGAAAATGTAGCGCCCCCTTACTGCAGGGTATACACCGGGACGCCCTTAGGTCATTCCGATACATATCCTACGATAAGGACGAGCTATGAACAATCACTACTGTACTTCACATGGCATCATAATCATAATACATCAATATAAAAATCACTAATTTTTGAAACCAT
>JANVCQ010000001.1:20617293-20636639 GCA_025531925.1 Erythroxylum plowmanianum
GAGATAGAAACCAGGGTTATGTTGGTTTTTTGTAGAAGAAAACATGTTGTCAAAATTCAGAGAAACGATGTTTTTTGATTTCTGTAAAACTGTTGTGATTTTTTTTATTTTCAGAAACAGAAAATCGCAACAGAGTAAGCCAAACACGTTTTACTTACCTGTTTTTCTTTTTACAAAAACGACAACAAAAAACGGAAAAAAAAAAACCAGAAATAAACAGCCCCTAAAATAATGAAGAAGAGAATAAAGATTAAAAATAAACAGATAAGAAATTTACAATAAATCGTATTAAACTTATTCATATTGTTGTAAACACAACATAAAACTCACTTTTTTCATATTAAATTCCTATGTGTTTTAATTCCAAATGAGAACTCTTATTTACAAATAAAGTTACACACTTAAATTATAAACTATACGCAAATCAAACTAAAGTAATATACACATATTTAATCAAAATAATTATGATATAGGTATATAATATTATAATAATTTTAAAATAATATATAATAATTTTAAAATAATGCAATTGTAATACAACTAGTTAACAAAATTGATATTATATGGATGGCGTAATAGCATATAAGAGTTATTAATATAGCTAGCAATTTCAATTTGCATGGCTGTTGACTGGATGACAAACAATTTCAACTTATATAGTTGTTGACATGATAATTTTATAATAGTGTGATTATAATGCAATTAATTAAAAGAAATTGCTTTAGTTTTGATATCATTTATAAATTAAAAAAGTAACAAGAGAGAAAGGTGAAGATAAGAGATTTACATAGTTAGATCTTAAATGCATGTTTTATAAATACAATATAAAACTCACATCTTTTTTATTAAATTTATTTGTACTATCTATAGATTTCTTATTTATAGACAAATTCTTACACAAATGAATAGTTTAAATAAATTATAACTAATAAAAACATTTGGATAAAATTTTAATAAAAATAGGTATATGATTGCGAAGATATACTATTAGCAAATAGAATAAAACAAAGCAAACACAAGTCTCCTCCTACATATAGCTTTATATAAAAGTTCAATTACTCATGCAAGCTAGTTAAAATATGCTTATTTATTGGCCAATTTTTTATTAAAACACTTTGATGCATATAAATATATGGTTTTTATGATTGTATATACAAATAAAATTGTATAACTTTATGTTGACATATTGTAGGTGAATAGTTGCTCCTTTGTGATCATAAGGTTATAGACTGAAGTCATAAAAATTACCTATTTTTGAAAATATCAATAAAAGGTTGACATTTTAGGCTTACATTGCATGCTTTATTATTTTAGTAAGTAATACGTTGTTCATTAAAATTAAAATATTGAATTTGACTTTGTTGTTTGTAATCCTGTAAAGGGCTCAATTTAATATTCCCAACAAATGAACAACGAAGCCGAGTTAAAATGGATTCTGGTTTTCACATTTGCAGAAGCCTACCAGGGTCGTCTATGAATATGAACATTCCTCTCGCTGGATGAGCAACTTTAGGTCTGGATAATGACCTGGAGAAGGAAATTATGTCAACGAGTTAACTCACAATTTTCCAACCACGGCAATCAAATAAACTAGTGATCACCCACACGGTCATGACACTCGATAAGGATGCCCTTTTCTCTCGCAATTAATCAACCATACATGTTTGTCGCGAGAGCTGCTGCTTTGACCATTGAATAATCAACAATGTTTACTCACCCTTCAATCGTGCATTTTCCTCTCAGCCAAAGAGAACAGAGATGGGAATTCAAGACTTGTATCACTTCCGTACTGCTAGGTCCTTGTCTCTGCTCAATTTGACGTTCAAAGTTAGAAAGTATGGCATAACTTGCTAAAATACAATTAACGTCATGCTTCATTCATCAAAAACAATCCAATATTAATTACGTGATTCTATGTTTTTTATTCATTAGATTTGTTTGTATTGCAGACAGGGTTTTATATTATATAAGAATTAGACGTACACATATCTATCAAAATTCAAAATAAATTACAACTAAATGAGAGATATTTGTTAATTAGGAATAAAACTGGCGTGATTGTCATCAAAAGATATTCTTTATAACCATAAATTTTTGTAATTAAGATTTTTAAACAAAAGACTAATCTTCTTAACGTGAATGTTGAAGATCAAATATTCGAATATTTTGTATGTTATTTTCTTCTTTTATGTAATTACTTATCAACAAAGCTACTCACTTGCCTCATCTTAATGCATTTGATTAAAATAGATAAACAAAAACACCCCTCAATATCATCTTGTATTATATGTAACTAATACATCATGACTTGGTCGGTAATCTTCTTCATCTGTCTCCCCAAAAGTGATTTTCTGCAAACATAACTGGACCATCTGTATTAATTTGGTCATAGGAAAAACTTATAGGGTTTATAATGTAATTGAGGCATTCATTCTTTGCATTAATAGTATATTCGCCATTACCTACTTAATTTGAGTTCGAATCATCTGTCTAATTTTACCTGTTTTGATCATTAGACAGGAGTTTAAAAAATATCTCACTCTGTCTAATTATCAAAATGACATCGTTTTGACTATTGGATAAGTTGAACATGATAAAATTGGACAGAGGATATGAGAGGTGATTTAATTTGCTATGTTTTTTCCCAGAAAGGATATATTAATAGCTAAAAGAACTTATTGGACAAATTAAGTTGATTAAGATAATCATTTCACAAACCACCAATTTTGGTCTGCCAACCAAAACCATTACCGACCATAGCTATTCCAGATCATCTGGAGATCAACCTTATTAGATTAGAATCACTACATGTTAAGCAATGAACTCATGTATCAAAAGTACTCTGACTCATGTATATTAGGTGTGGTTCTTAAACCATACATAGCTTGATCAACGATCCAAATCTAGTAGAAGAGGCTTTTTTTTTTTAATCTCTCAAACATGTAAGGTTAATTAACTGAGGATAATACATAAATTTGTACAACTACAAAAATATTCCCACAATTAACAGGGAAGAACTTTCTCCTGGAGGGCTGCATAATTACAATATACATGAGACCTATTCTTCATCAGTCTCCCTCTCTCTCTATATAAATATATACCTACAGAAAAATAAACAAGGCCAAGCAATTCATCCACCCTAGGATGTTCTCAGCCATCAAAATTTCTATACTTTGACAGTGAACCAAGTTTCCAAATTTAATTGCAGCTTTTGCCAATGGCAATGGCAAGTTACACTTTTGTGCAGTACTGGAAACCAAATCCTTTGCTTTGCAGAAAAGATCCATTTGGCAGTTATCAACGTCTACTCTCTTTGGACTTTTCAGTAAGCTGATATAGGTCTCCAAGTCATGAACACATGAAGGGTTTTGCATGTTGAAGAAGTCAAGAACTAGTTCAACACCCACATGAGCATAACATGAACAACTCCATGGTAGCTCATATCTCCCTCCCAAAACCCTAAGGTTTTCATTGAGGAAAACCCCAGGTACCTTCGTGATGGGGTCATTCACGTTGGCTATCCTCAACACCTTAACTCCCAATTCTTCACACCTCTCTTTGAACGCTGAGTTACCAACTCTCGGCCCTCCAAATGAAAAGACAGTCACCGGTACTTCATTGTTATGGTCGATTTTGTTTAATTCGAGCTCGGCAATATCATATGCAAGTAGAAGAGCCAATGCACTTCCCATACTATGACCTGCTACTGATATGCTAATTTGCTCCCCTTTGTACTTGTTGAGCAACCGTGAAACTTCAGACAAGAGCTGTTCACGGCAACTTTCGAGTCCAAATCTGTTGTGGCTCTCATCTGAAGTGTACAAGCTTAAGAATCCAGATTCCACTTTCACATCAGGTCGTGAATTGTGAGGGTCTAACTTCGCCGGAGTCAGCGAGCTCATGAAATTGGCGATCCATTCCTGGTTCGTTACTGTTCCTCGGAAAGTAATCACTATATCTCGTCTTCCAAGCATCTTAACTGTCTCTTCGTCAGATGATACAGCGACATATCCAATCCAACGGCCGCAGGCAGTCCCATTTTGGACTGGATTCATTGGAATATTGACATCAGGAGTGGCGTAGACGTACTTGGTGACTTCATAGCCAGAATCCGCCATTCCAGTTTCCTTAAACATGTTTTTCTTTCCATACTTGCAAGTGAGATAGCGCTTGGAATTGGGTTCCAAATCAAAGGCCTTATACGAGGCATTAACAAACTCACCATATCGGATTATTTCTTGGCGGAGTAGAGGGTGCAAAGGTTCGACTAGGTTGTCCCAGTTGTTGCAACCATGAACATCCCTCCAAAGTTTGGCCAACAAAGAAGTGGTTTTGATGGTATTGGTAGAGACAGGTTGTGTTTTAACGAAAGGGGTCTGCACTACTGATTGTCCAGTGGAGGGGGAGAATTCGTTTTTCTTGCGCAAAGAAACTTGCCCAAGAGCAAGGCTACTGCCTGAAACGTTCTCTGGATACGTAACATTACCACTGCTCGTGGTGGGGGTGGGCAAAAACATCTTGGAAGCCATTTGAAAGAGCAGAGGATAGAAATAGAGGGATGAGACTGAGGAGGAGGAGGAGTTTGTGTGTGTGCTTTTGCGTGTGCTAACATGTATAAAGAGAAGGAGAAGAGCGACAGAGACTTATAAAGAACGTGGATGAACACACAGTAGTGTCGTACTAGGCTTAACGAAGGAAATGTAAAATGAAAAGAGAAAAAGCATGTTTGGTGAGTATTTGACCGAGAGAGCTTACATGTGTCCATATGATTTAATTACAAAATCTATTTATTTTAAGTGGTCGGTCTGATTTGTTATATGATAAAGGTCACAATCCTTCTTTCCTTTGTTGCGGCTTTGGCGTGTGAGAGAGAGAGAGAGAGGGGGAATGACATTTATAACTACAAGATGATGTGTACTAATCATCACAGCCCTCTTTCAATGTTGCTTCCCTTCGGGTGGTCTACTTCCAACAGTCTGGTTACCAAGTGTGTCTCACTTCTGGAGTTAGTAGAGCCATGATTGACTACCTGTTAAATGAATCAGATCCTCTGTCAAATTTAAGGATGTCTTATTTTGTCTTATAAATTTCAGCTATTTATTTATGTAAGTTTACTTTTATGTGGATCTCGCATAAATAAATATAAAACCCGTATAAATAAATGGCTGAGATTTATGTGACAGAATAAGACACCATAAAATTGGATAGAGGATCCTATCCTCTGGTAAATTTCCGAGTCCTTTGTATTTTTTTTACACGCAAAGTATTTTGAAATATAAATTTTTTTTTACTTTCAGACGAGAGGTATGTCTTAAGACCTAAAAGAAGTTGTTTAATTAACAAATGTTACATGAAGTCGAGCTAATTCTAATGGGAACAATAATTATGTGAGGATTACTCCCAACAACCATTGGTTTAATTTAATTAATTATATATAATAATAAATCACACCACTCATCCGTCTTGTTGTAAGGAATGAAAATGAGCCAGTAACAAACAGATAACCTTATGCAAGGCATGAATTTTAGTTACTCTTGGCTTATAACTACATATTATAGTAAGAAGTTGAATCGTTGAGGTTAGATAAGAGTGTGGTCCAAATTGAACAGATTCACGACCACTGACCAAAAATTGAACCAGAGCTGAAGAATAATGAAACAATCGACGATATGTTATCAAGTGGACTTTCTGCACGAGTCGGATAAACTCTCTCTTTAATCACTTAACTAGCCTTTGTTTTTAAGGCACGAGCCTATTCTTATACATAGTAGCGGACAAAAAGCTAGGTTGCAAGTGAGGACCAATGAACAGACTTTGAGAGCAGTACTTTGGCTACAAACGTATATAATAACTGCTAAGTACTACTCGTGTCTCCTTCATTCTGCTAAAGTAATGTCTTGATGGAGTTAAAATTGTATCTAATAAATCTTATACGACAATCGATGGCAGGTCCAAGGTCAATCCCCTTTTCCCAGTGCAGCATACTCGGTTCCGAGCCTTCTTGTAATTTACAAAACGTTCGAACTTTCACTAATTTGAACCATATAGTATTGTTTTGATAATTATCAGCTTCACAAGGTATAGTAGCAATTATTTAATATTTTAAAATTAGTTTACATCTTCAGTTGAATACCAAGAAAATTACTAAGCAAGAATATATATTTTTAATTAAAACACATTATATTATTTTTAATTTAATAATTTAAGCTTTATCTGTTTAAGTTAATTTCATTTTAATACACAATATGATAAGAAATTGAAATTTTTGTTTAAAATGCTTGGGCTCATAATGCTCCAGTAAACGTAATCCCCAAACAATTTTTATGACTTTAAATATCTGTTAACCTAAAACTAATATGACATAAGAAATCTAATTATTAACAGATTAATTAAGAGAAACACATAACATTATCAATTCAAACTCAATGGCATGATTATTTCTTTTTTCTCTTCTATTTTTATATTTTTTAGAGTTGGGATTGAAGCATATCTTTCAAAAGAAAAAGTAGAAAATAAATGATACACAACTCATTTAACCTCACAATTTGGAGTTTTTATTCGTAAAAGGGTTAAATTGAAACACAATGTTTTTTACTAGAATTCAATTTAAACATAACTATTTCAAAACGTTTAAAAAGAATTATAACGTTGTACAAATTAAACGTTCAATTTGAATACCAATACATGGCAAGTGGAGCCTAAAAAATAAAAATTTATTTTTAGCCATAAAACCAGATGACAATGTTTGGAATTCTCTCAAATGTTGTCATCTAATTTTGGGTTTAGCTCATGCCAGATTACAAGTATGTGGCCCTTTGCACAATCTTGCATCTTATTTCATAGGGTACTAAACAAGTAGTTGTATGAAATTACACAAGATACTCTTACATGATCGTGCATGACATTAAACAACTAGTTGTACGAGCCATTGTATAGGCTATTTGCATGTTATTTTATAGGAATTTTTATATACTTAAAATATGTTAATGTACAACCTATTTTAGAAACTGAACCACTTGTTACTTGTAAATCCTCCGTAATAGATTTAATGCATAATGTACAATACCACAATGTTGTTTTTCCATCTTATGTGCAACACTTAATTTTGAGCAACATCTTTTATTATAGCTAAGCTTATCGATCGAAGAAAAATACACTTTACTATAACAACATACTGGGAAAGAACCTTTTTCCACATTTTTCATAGAATTAATATCCTATAAGGTAAAATCAGTGAATCAAGGTACTTCATTTCAAATTGTCTTATAAATATGCTTAAATAATCCAAATACCAAATGTCTTTATATTATGGTAAATGCTTTAAGAAAGATCCTAAATTGAGTTATGTGGGAGATTTGTAAGTTATTTTCATAAAGTTGATCTTGATTTTATCAATTGTAGATAAATTTGTGAGGTATGAAGGAACATGGATAGTTGACAAGGCTTATTTTTAAGTTTTAGGCTTAATTTTTTGTCGTATTAAGATTCATTAAATCTAATGAAAGTTGTCTTAGGTTAATTAACTTTTCAAAATATATGGGATAAAAGCTTGATGTTTTGATTATAGATCAAGAAGTTTTGGCTACAGTAGGTAATGATAGATATTTGGGCTCTAATAAGGTTGTTGGGCATAATGATGAAGTTAATGTAGATACCATTGAAGAAGAGACTAGTAATAATGGGGATATGAGAACTTATAGGAATGAAGATCAAGATGATAATGAAACTGGAGTTAAAGATGATAATGAAGTTGAAGGAGCACAAAAAAGACATTTAATGTATCAATGTTAGATGGCCACTAACCAATGGAGAATGACTTTAGCAGCTATGGAATTTTTATTGGTAATGAAGAGTATCCTAGTGGACCAGAGCCTAGGGAGCTAACAAGAAGATCTAGTACAAGTATTAGATATGTATCAGGTAGTGGTGCGCCACATTGAACACTAGGTAAGAAATTTGATAATGTAAAAGAGTTCAAAGATGCTATTGTTGATTATTGAATAATAACAAGATTGAATGTTAGATGGTAAAAAATGAGTCTAATTAGATTATGGTAGGATGAATTAAAGGATGCAAGTGGGAATTATATGCAGCTTATAATAATTAAGACAATTGTTTCAAAGTCAAGCCATAAAGGTATATACATACATGTTTCACAACAAGTAAGCCTAAAATGGCATCAATAGAGACATTTCTAGGACAAAATCATGAAGAAGTCTAGTATAACCATTGCAAAGATGAACAAAGAATGCAAAGAAAAGTTGAACATAGTTATGCATTTAACTATGTTTAAGGCTATTAAAAAAACAAGAAATAGAGAGCATCAGACTATGCTCGTGAATATTCTAAGCTACAAGGTTATATTCAAGAGTTAAAATATAGCAATCATAACATACGGATCCTACCAATAGGAGACAGACCAGTGATTAGTATGTTAAAAAAACCATAAAACATACTTTTTTGGTTCGTTAATGTAAGATTCTTAATGTTTCTTTTAATTTGTTCTATATAAAAACTCTCACTAATAAAAAAGAACATAATAACTCTTACTAATAACAAAGAACATAAACCTAGTTTTAAATTTTTATCCTCGATCAAGATCAAAGGTCATATAACTCCAAAACAAAAAACAAAGTTAGAGTAAATCCTTATAACTCTCAAAACTAATTCTATGCACTTACAAAATATTCTTATTATCCATTCAAGTTTAAACTTTAGTAGTTTTGCAAGTCATTTTTATCTCAACATATGGAATCATATACAATTCTAAGTAGAAGATGGATAAATTATTGTTTTAATGGACTATGTCATGAGTTGCCTATCTCATGTTTGCATATCTTTTAAACAAAATTAAGAAATCATAACCACATTTCTTGTTGTTTTGGAAGTTAAAGGAAAAATTAAATTAAAAACTACCCTGTAAAGTGCAATAGAATAATGTTAAAGTACATCTAGGCTAGTATTGAGAGAACTAAGCCAAAACAAAACCACAAAAAAGCATACAGTGTACAAACAATTCAATAGCATAGACGAGTTTGACAAAAACCGTAGCTTATGGATATTGAGCATTTAGAAGAACATCAGCCTTAGGACAGTTTCTATTTCATCACCTTAGAGGCTCATTAGAGATGATTAACTTGTAATTTAGAAACTAGTACAAAGTTCTTTTCCCTATTTATGTTTTTAGCATAATGATTTCATTAATGCTTACAAAAGTGCTCTAATAGAAATCATAAATGTTGATTTTTTTTTATCTTGGAATATTCTTCTATTTCTTTTATACTATAGAGGATACATTCATCATCTTAGCAATAGTTTAAAGATGGCTGAGTCTCATTTATAAGTGAATCTCACTTGCTTATCCGATAATATCATTTGTGTCTAGTTGTTTCCATAACTTTAATCATTACATTTAATTTATTTAAGGTTCCTGAAGGAATATAAATAATGACAATTTAGTAGAATGCGATCTTGTGTTTCTAAATATTGATTACAGAGCTTGCATTGATTGTTGGATGAAACAACATTTTTTATTCCATCCATGTTTTATAATATTTGTTTCATTGCCGACTATAATATGAAAGAAGCCTTAGAGCATTTTTTGTTGAACCAAACTAACCTCCATGGGGATACTAGTTTAATAGGTTCCCTAAAGATAACTAGACATGATTTATTGATGAAGCATTATAAGTTGTGCCTCTTCCATATAATCCTATCCATTTTCCACTATAAGTTTATAGTTAGGAATATTTCTTTTAATGGTATCAAAAACTTGATGTGTGCAATGCCATTATCCTTCTGATAATATTTCTTTTGCCTTAGCTGATACTAGTGTTAGTCTTTTAAGGCTCTTCATTTCCTATAATTTGTCAAGTGGTCTAAAAGCATTCTAATTGTTGAATAAAAACTAAATTTTCCTGTCATTGCTAACTCTAATTTTCATTTCTTGACTTATAACTTATCTTAGTTTTAGCATGGGATGAATATTCATATATTGCTCAATTTTGCTTTGATATGTTAAAAGCTACGGTCCTTTATTATATATGAATATATCCATAATACTTAAATTGATTGATTATCAAATTAAAACTAGTAACCAATCCTAGCATAACAATATTGAAAAAAAATCATATAAGTAAATAATCTTTGTGAGTCGGATCAATTTACTATACCCAACCCACCCTTTTCCTTTAGTTATAATCCTCATGCCATTTAACTTTTGCAACATTTACATTATGTGAGTTGCTTAACTATAATAAGTTCTTTAGTAGCCTTTCAACTTCTTTAATCATGTTTAATGATAAGTTGCAACATTGATTTATAGTTATTATTTAAAATTGTTAGCATAAGATGAAGTCTACTTGCATATGAGAGAAATTGTTATTCTAATGATCAATCCTTTTTTGAATTAAGTCAAACAAAAGTTGACACTCTCTGTAGGAGATTCTTTTGTATGACATTGGGATGTATAGATATTTTAAAAAGTAACACTTGGAGGCTTAATATGTGTTAGTCTAAAGGAATTAGTGAAGACATATATCATGAATTTTCTTTTGTTAATCGAGAGGATTGATGTATTGCTAAAGTAATGCAGTGAATTTATGAAAAGTTAAATTGAGAAGGTTATCTACAAAAAAGAGTTTAAAATGTTCCATCTTCTTACATGTATGATGAAACTTAAAATTCTAGTATCTATTATTCTATGAGCCAAAATCATCATTAATAACTTTAATGCATAAAGTAATCAAGTAAGAAAGAGTGGATCCCCTTGTCTCAAACCCCTATCACCATGAAAGTAATTAATAGACTCCCCATTGACAATGATTGCATAAGAGGTTGTAGAAATGCATTGCTCAATCCAAGCTACAAATATGTTAAGAAATCCAAAGCATGTAAAATGTCCAAAACAAATCTCCAATCTAAAGAGTCAAATGCTTTATTAAAATCAATTATTAATGCATAACTTCTTAGAGGCTTTTTACTTCTATACTCTTTGAATGATACTTGATCTATCATTAGGTTGCCTCATATAGCCTTTCCCTGTACAAATTCCTCTTAAGTTGAGAGCTAATGATATATTTAAGAACCTCCTTCAGCCTCTTTGTAATCAATTTAGAGATGACCTTATTTACTACATTACAACATAATATCGATCTATGACCAATTAAAGTGCTAGTGTTCAATTTGTTTGGGTAATAAGGCAAACAAATGATTTATTAAGCATTTAAAGCATTCTACCTTTTACTAATTTTACGAAAAATTACGTAATCATATTACTTGTTAGATGCTTGATTTTTTTGAAAAAAAAAACATGCATTTAACTCATTAGAGCCTAGAGTTTTTTCTAAATTTAATTCAAATAAAGTTTGTTTGATTGTCAGAACATTGAAAGCATTAATAGCATCTCTTCCTGTTGCTACAAGATAGAGTTAGGGAGAAAGTTCTTTAGGATCTACACATGATATCATTTATTGTTAGAGTTTCCTAATAAGATCTTAAAGTGATTAAATATCAGCTCTTTAATCTTCTCCTGGTCACTAATATTGATTTCATTGATGTTTTTTAATAAGCATATCTTATTGGAATTATTTCTACATAAAATAGCATTATTAAAGTAACTAATACTCTTGTCACTGTCCTTTAACTAAAGAACTCTTTCATCATCACACTCAGTCCAAATCCCGTACTAATGCGAACTTGAGGGAGGTTTGATAGCACACAGTCTTACCTTTACAAAATAAAGAGGTTGTTTCTGATAGACCTACATGTAAATGAAAAAGTTTTTGTCAAAATAATGATAGTACGTAGCTAAAGAACTCTTTCTTTTTGTCAAAACAATGAGTTATGGTTTTCGTATAATTGGTGAAAGATATTTTTCTCCTTCAACTTTAGGTCTGCATACCAAAGTTTAAGGTTAGATGATATTGTAAAACAATTAAGCCCTCTTTGTCCTATTAATAGAGGAATTTATGTATTTGACCTTATTTTGATGGAGTTTTTAGTTAATTTTTATTGCTTTGAGCTTTCTAATGCATGTTTATGATTTAAATTCCTTAACTTCAATACTCTGACATCTCATAATTGCCTCTTCAAACCATTTAGATTCACCAAAAAGGTAATGAATTTAAAAGGTATCTTTACCTTTGTTTTCTCTACATCAAAAGATATTTTGATGGATAAATGATCTGAAGGGCCTTGCTATTGAAGTAAACTGTGAATCATTGAAGGTTGACTGCTGCCCTATTCAACTTTTGTCTGATAAGCCAATTCGCTTCCTTTGTTGCTTTTACATACATCTTTACAAATTTCTTCAGTGTATTTGTATTACCCTATATAAATTAAGATCACATTATATCGAAAGATTTTATTATCTCTTAATCCATCTAATTAAATCTTTGTTTATTTGTTATAGAACCATTTTGGAACATTAGATTTTCAATGCTCAGCATTGAGATGAACGTTAACAATCAATTCAGTGCTTCGAATAAATTATTAGTGATCTTAATCTTAAAATTATTCCTAAACTCAAGTAGAACAATTGGATATAAGAAAGTATTACCACATCGCTATAACAAAAAGGGAAGAAAAACTAGTGGTCTAAGTTGGAGTTCTATGTAGCTTCTGATTTTGCTAAACAACTTGCCATGGCATTGCCCACATTTGGAAAGTGTGCGCTTGGTCAAGAATAGTTTTATAATCAGGAATACCATCAAATCACTAAAAACTATACAACAAATTAATAAATGGGAATATATTTATAGCTTTTTACATAAATGGGGAATATAATCATAATTGTAGTGGATAGGGCTAATATATTTATTGAAAGAAAGGACAAAATTTGGTTAAAGTTGCTTAAGAAGAAGATATTATATACATAAATCACAATCAGGCACTTAAAAAGAAGCGTGGAGGGCAAACAAACAAGGGGGTTGCCAATAAATCACAAGACCATGACGACAAATTTCAACCAAGGACCTATGCCTTAATTAAATTGCAGAAATACACTTTGCATTGCACAATCCCTTGAATTCAACACAGATTCAATTTTTCCTTTACACGTCAGGTTGGTCGTAGATGAAGAAGATCGAGAATCTGCAATGGATTTTTGGATTTCCATCGTCTTTTCACTTTCATTTGGAAAATTTAAGTGAGAATTTGCAATGGATTATTGGATTTTCGTTGTCACTTTCATTTGGAAAATTTAAGTGAGATTTTGCATTGGATTATTAGATTTTCATTGTCTTTTCACTTTCATTGGGAAAATTTAAGTGATGCCAAGTAATATTTCTTTGGATAGATATCTATGTATGTCACTTGATACAAAAAGGGTTAGACAAGGTTTTCCTTTTTCTACTTTATTTTGGTATTCAATTGAAATAGTATATTTTGAATCTATATTGGAAACAAATAACTTAGTGTGTAATGCGAGAGTTGCGTAGGATGCATTCAATTCAATAGACTTAGCCTTATGATTGATTACATGTATATCTTGCATTAATTTTATACATTCAAAGTTCCTAAAAAAGGGATACATCAATAATTAAAAAAATTCAATCAATTTGACCAATTCAACCATAAAATTTTAAATTATTCAATTTTTTAATTTAGTTTTCAATTTTGTGGTTCGATTTACTTTAATAAAGGGGTGCTTAATTAAGGGGTATGAGAATAAATTAATGGGGAAGGAATGAATGGTAATAGTTGGTTATTTATTAGGATTGATTGAATAGCTTTTCATACCCAAGTTTTAGGTAATAGTCCATACCCTCCATGTGTGGGAGGAATGGTTTTGATTTCTACTGACACTAATATTTTTTTAATTTTTAATTAAATATAATTAATTAAAATGTAATTAAATTAATTAAAATCTAATTAATTAAATTAAATATAATTAATTAAAATAATTAATCAAGATAAAATCTAATTAATTAATTAAAATCTAATTAAGATGTACTTAGTTAAAATGTAATTAATTAATTAAAATATAATTTAATTAATTAGTTAATTACAATGTAATTAATTAAATATATTATTGATTAATTAATTAAAATATAACATCATTTGCATTATCAGAGAAATGTAAATTGCATTGAACTATGTTACTTGATTTTATTATGGCAATGAAATGATGGATATTATGGTTATGTCGATGAATTGCACAATATTTTGAATGATTAAACTATATTTTGAGAAAATTATATAACTAATGACATGTTGATGCAAAAAAAATACTAGAGTATTTTTTCTTCTTCAATAGCATTTAGAAAGAAAAAAACCGCAATATATTTGATTTTACACTTTCTGTCATTATAATTAGAGTGCATAGATTAAAAATAATCAATTAAAATATATTTACAGTTTGATATAAAACAAAAATTTTAAAAATTTTATTTCTCAATATTTTTAACAAACCAACCACCATCAATGATAATAGTAATCATTTTTTTATCTTAACTAACTATCATAATTATAATGATTATATCCATTCTCATTCCTCACTATATTCATTTCCATTTTCATTCTCATTGCTCTCTGTGAACCAAGTGCTTCCTAATTCTTGTTATTAAATAGTGAATAATAATAAGTTCTTATAAATTAAAATAAATTAATTGATTTTACATTTAGTAATTTCTTTTTAATTAAACTTCAAATTATTTGATAGGTAACGACAATCTCTTTCAATCATAATTCAAATTCTTTAATTTTATTTAATCTTTAACCGTTTTAATACTAATAAAACATTTTAAATCTTAAACTTCATGTCTTACCAATTTAACTTCTGATCTGACTTTTAAAATATTGTGATATATTTTTATTCATGGTCCAAAAAAGAGCTTATTACTTGAGAATGCAAACAAAAACATACAAGCTCGGTTCGGTTTCTTCTCACTTAATAGGCCAAGATCTCAACTAACCTAGAAGTCAGTAGAGTGCATAAAATGAACCTTATCATTGATTTAGGATACTCATCATTGTTAATATTATTTAAATTATTCATACACATTTTAAATCATTTGTTGATGAATAAAAACGTTTTAATTAATATTAGCCATAACAATTATAAAACCACTAAACTAATGACTATACAATTGTTTTTAATGCAAAACCATTAATACTGTTAGGAAAAGATATAAATGATAGCGAAGAAGAGAGAGCTTATCATCTGACGTGAATAAAAGCCAGAGAAGAAGGGTAGGAAGAAGAAGCTTTCATTAGAAAAGTGAAAGGGAAGTAAGAATCCATAAAAGCTAACGACGGAGAAAGGGCACATCAATCAACAGAAAAAGAGATGACCTTTTCAACATTTGACCTTTACATTTTCGGCTTTTGGTCCTTCTATGTATCCATTATTCTAACTTAATTCGTTGCACTCTAAATTAAGGCGTCACATTTACTAAAAATCATTTCGAATTAAATTCATCGGAAAACTTGAGGTAAATCAAACGATAATATCTTAGTTCCTTTGTTCAGTTGTTTGCATGGAATTCATTATCAGAAAACTCAAAAGCAGAAGAACCAGCACAAAAGTCAAAGGTATCTCTCGTTTTACCTAAAAGTTGCACTTGCATTGCACACTTTTCCTGTACTTTAGCCCCGAAAATGATTTATCAGATCCCAATCTAGAATCCATATAAACCAACCAAAAAAAGATAAAGTTTGCAACCAGATTCTTGAATCTCGCTAATGCTCGAAGTTTGTATCTAACGTGAGTTAATTTTGTGACGTGCACTCTTCCTTACATTACATTGCATATGGAGAGTTTGAATTAGGCAGCTTTCTCCCTCTTTTTGCTTTTTTACTGTCACATGTGACCCACCAGGCAACTCTGTCATATTACCTCCATAAGTCATCAAATGTTTGGCAATGGAGAAGAGCTGAAGTTGAGACGTCAGCTTAATTATAGGCAAAGCCCTGACCTCTTACAAGACCGGAATCCTTGCAATTCTAGAAGATTTATTGAGAGATTAAAAAAAAAACAAACAAACGAAAGAACTGTTGCACTGTATTCACCTTTAGCGCCCCGCCACTCCCAAAAGTCCAGCCACTATCTCCATCAAATCCTGTCAAATTCTTCATGAAATGTATTTAGTCTTTACAGATACAGAGTAGCAAAGATTCGGCCCCCACGATGATGGACAATTCTTGAGATTGAATTCCTTGATGTGATTGAGCGGGTCTACATCTCAATTGTATCTGACCTTATTATCTCATCAGCTTCTTTCTTTTACTTCCAAAACCATCCAAGTTTATAGACCTCTTTATCTGTAAGGCAGTGACGCTTGATTAGAAGTTCACTTTATCTCAAATGATATCCATGAAGTGTACCTTGTCCATTCGTCAAGAGTCCAAGAATTAATTCCCTAGGGCTGCGATTTGACATCAATACAAACTATCCAACTGAATCAGCACTGCTGACTGGTCACATGAATCTTAAGATACCCATTTTTATATCTTCAGACGTTCACTATCGAGAAGAGTCCTAAAAAATATAACACTCTGATATGTACACATAAGCATAGTTCCAACGGTTCGGGTTTATGTAAGATGAAAAAATGTACACATTTCTTCACAATGTAATGAGTATGTTAATAATTAAACAAAAAACGAAGATATGGCTGCAAATAAACCTTTTTGTGGATTATCCCATTCCACGTGGGCCGGTGACTGATTGTACTCTTTCTTCCGTTTCATTGACGGCTACGTACCTATAACGTGATTCTCGCTTAGTGTACGGATCATTTGGGGTATGTGAATGTGATGGTACAAATCTGAACAACATACTAACCCAACTATAGGCTAACACGAAAGGGATTTGGCAACTACAAGGTGCCAAATGGGAATTGGGAACTGCAAGGTGCCAAATAGCAAAAAGTGTTTTTCTGACGTGTTATGATTGTAATGTTTCGATTATTGTTAAAATCTCAATCTCAAATTGACACGAAAAGACAACAAACATCGTGTACCTTGTTAGGGCAGCAAATGGACACGTTGTCCCGGTCATCCACCACGACGGCCATTAAGGCAACACTGGAAAATCAATGTTGTCCCATGAGAAAGAGAGCTGTCAAACTTCTTTAGAGTGATCACACCAACTTCTTTTGATTCATTCATGGGCAGTAGTAAATAGGAGGCATGGTCGGTTAAGGTTTTATCTGCTTGGAAATGATCGATGAAACTAATTAAAGAAACAGGAAGGAAACGTTTTAATTTTGTTGCTTGTTTGCTTGTGTGTTTGATTCTACCGGCAAAGGAACTGGACAGGACAAGAATGTATGATTTCTATATCAAGAAACTCGTCTCTTTTCTTTTGTGTGAAATTGTGTTTTTGTGCCAAATACTAATGTAAAAGCGTCCCATATCAATTTAGAATCAAGAATCCAACTCCATCTGAGTGAAGAAGTGTTTTCTTGGAGGGAAACAACTCTCATTTGCTGTCAATAAAAAAGTTACAATTTGGTAGTGGAAGTCCAAAAAATGTGATCAAATTTCTTCTTGAGTTCTCAGACAATTAATTAAGACCACTAGAGTATTCGCCACTCAAACTATTGATTGTCAACAATACTAGTCAATCAGTGGTTCTTTGTTTAACAACAGTGGTAGTCTAGCAATATAAGCATTGCACTTTAGATTAAAAGGGTTTTCCTTGGTTAAGGAATAGCAGATTACGAATTTTTATTATTAAGGTAAAATGAATAAATTTCTGGTGTGATTTAAAAAAGTTGCCTAATTTTTAAAATTAAAAAATCTTTTTAGTTTAAAATTTTAATAGAATTCCTTCTCTTTAATTTCGGTTAAAAAATAATAATGAAGCATTTGTTGTATGAATATCATACATAGACTAATCAAATGCTATTAATATGATAACTCAAATCAATTATTAAATCTGACTCGAACTAATAAATGTCAAGTTAATTTAATAGTTTAAAATAATTATAATAAATTATTAATTTATGATGAGTTTAATTAGTTCAGTTTGAATTTAAGAGTTGAATTAAATTATCATATACAGTAAAACTTCTATAAATTAATATTGTTGAGATTATGATATTTATTATTTTATAGAGATATTAATTAACCGATAAATTAATATTTATTAATTTAAAGAAATTTTTGTAATTGATTGAAGTTAAATTTTAATTACATCAAAAAGCATTGTATCTTAGAAAAATTCATGCTTTATATTAATTGAATGAATCTAAAACACAGATTCGTTGTACATAAAATTAATAAAAACTAATAAATAATGTTCATTGTTTCTTAATAATTAAGTATTATTCATTGTATTTTTGGATGCAATAAGAAAAGTTAGACATGAGCTCCAAATAAACTTAAATTTTAAGAAAAAACAAACAACATTAGAATCATATTTCACTAAATTGTCTTAGTTATATTTGTGTAAGTTTATATAATTATTAATCTATGATATTAATGGAACCCTATATTTACATAGGGGTAGTTTGAAAATTTATTATCTTATTATCTTATCGAAATTTGTTAAATTTTATATTACCTTAGAGAGTTTATTAATTTACCAAGTATCAATTTAAAGAGGTTCTATTGTAAGTAGTATTTGATTAATGCCTTGTATTTCATCATTATTTTTTAATTAAAGTCTAAGAGCATATATTATTTTAAAAAATTAAAAATCACAATGAACTTTTTAAAGAAGATTAAGGAGTTTTTCTAAACTTTCCTAAACCATATGGGAGTTTCATGTCTTTTACCTTCATTATTATTGTTGTTGTTGTTGTTGTTGTTGTTGTTGTTGATGATGTTGTTACTGTTGTTGTTATTATTATCAACAATTCTTCTTATGGTGATTCTTATAGGTGTAAATTATATTGTGTTTTCTAGATGTTAGAATATGTTCTTAGTGTTCTTAGATGATAATCATGTTCTTAGGACTTAGATTTATGATCTTGATAGTGTTTTTATATGTTTTGTTTAATTGATTCTTGTTTAAAGAAAAAATTTGATCTTAAGTGTATATTTAAAGGGTTGTTTGATGTGTTTAGTATTAAGTGGAGACAGGAAAAAAAAGTGAAGAAAAGATGAAGAAAAAGCTAGAGAATGGACGATCGTGCTAGAGTTGGAGCAGTGCCATGCACGATTGTGCAAGTAGCTTTTCCAGGTCGCAAGTTTTTTAAATTCTTTTTATGTTTCGGGACTATTTTTGGAAGATGAACACGTAGAAAAACCTAAATAAAATCTTAGAAGACCCAAGAGTATATAAAGAAGAGAAAAACAGCACCTGACGAGTAGAAAAACATAACAAGAGGAGATCAAAAGAGCAAAATCTCAAAACTAAAGGTCGTAGTTTCTAGCTTAAGGCAAAGAAGAGAAGA
>JANVCQ010000001.1:20636739-20649306 GCA_025531925.1 Erythroxylum plowmanianum
ATAACAAGAGGAGATCAAAAGAGCAAAATCTCAAAACTAAAGGTCGTAGTTTCTAGCTTAAGGCAAAGAAGAGAAGACATCCAGATTTAATTCTCTACTTTTTCTTATTTCCTTATTGTTGTTGGATATTAATGATGATTAAACTTGAATATATAGTTACATATATGGATTGCTAAATTCCTTTCTGGGAATTACTCTTGATTTATTTGTTGAAATTTAAATTCTTGATTTAACGAAATATGTATGTGATATTTATTGCTTTGAATTCAATTTGAATCGAGAGATTGGATTAAATCATTTACGTTGTGTTACACAACAAGAGCTAGAACCAATGTTATGAATATCATACCGATATCAATCAATACTGGATTTTGTTTTTTGAGTAAAATTTTAAATTTATAAAATTGTTCTTGAATTTTTTAAAATTGTAAAATAATCCCTCAATATAGTGTACTGTATAATTTATAATTTTAATCAACCTTGTCTTCAAAATTCATAATAATAGAAATTTAAAATAACAATAATTTATTTATTTTTATTAATATTTTTTTTCACATATTTCACATATAAATAATAACTCAATTAATATAGGAAAAAAATCATTTAATCATCATATAAATATAAAATTAAGAATAATATAAAATATTTAAATTATTACAATTTCATCATATAATAAATAATAATTGTATCAAAACATCACATAAAAACAATAATAAATAACCATGACTCTCTAACAATGACAATTTATAACAAGAGAAAACAACCAACTAAAAGTGAAACCTAAAACAAAAACATTTACAATTATATTTATATTGCATGTATAGAATTTAACATATACTTCAAATATAAGTGAAGCCAAAAGAAGATGAGAAATAAAAACTTAGAACTTCATTTAATTAAATATTTGCTCAAATCGTATTGACCCTAATTTTCATTTAGTGTAAAATTCTTATTATTAAGAAGAGTTTCATCATCACCATCATTCAAATTCTTTGTACTAAGTGACATGTTAATACTTTCTCATCCAATGTTATTTTCCAAGTTACTTTCATCTATCAAACCTGGTTCTTTAGAAACCAATTATGCTAAAAGATCGATCTGATCAAGGAAAATTGGATCTATAGATCTACTTGTTCTATTAGAATTCCTAGTAAACAATAACATTAAATTATTAAAAATTTCAAGAAATTATATCCATCTTATTAATGATAATAACATACCTTTTTCAAAGCTTTAAATGATATCAAACAAAGACCAAGTTATTCAATCTTTTGTCTTCCAATATATTCTTTTTCTTGAAGTGGATAAATTCAAATGTGCTCTGCTTCCTTTCATATCCTGTTGTACTAACATATTGATTTAGAATTTGAATTATAAATCTTTGCAATTTTGGAACACCACTTTTGAATTGACTTAGAATTTGAATTACAAATCTATGCAATTTTGGAACACCACTTTCGAATTGGTCATACTAAACAACTATATGACAATAAAATTAGCATTATAAATAAAATAAAGTGATGATTAATATACACTAGGATTATGTTTGTTGTTGTGACAAATAGTAATTGACATCCCAAAATTACCATAAGCATCCTTATAAATCTCCATTTGTGAGTTTAAGAGATCTTGCATCATCTTATGAGCAACAATTATTGTAATAGTTAATAACATTCTCTTATTAACTTTAGTTTTCTTTGTAAAGTTTAAAATAAACATTAGGATTCAAAAATGTCTTAACTGCAAACATCGAAGAGTTAATTTGTCTTTCTCATCTCTCATTGATGACACAAGATAAGGAGTGAACAAAGAAATTCTATTTTTTATATTGGCCTTGATTGCTTCCTTTATCCTCTCCATAGTATCATAAAAATAACACATTATTGCCTTCTCATCACAATCAACCAGACGACCCTCACTGAAGGCTTACAAACTAAGATGACAAATTGACATTGTGACCAAAGTTCATTATTATCAAGTATAATAATAGAAACATCCAATCTAGCATTATACTTAGCAGACTAAGATACATCCCACTTATCACTTGCAATCATTTGTCTCACTCTTTCTTCATCCAAATAAAAAACTAAAGTGATAAGAAGTTAGTTTCAAATCTTGTAATAGCAGCACGATACAAATTCTTACCATTTTTGAAATCCTTTTTCATTAAATTCAATACCTATGCAAAATTATAGATGAACTTGGTCACCTTTTTTACTTTTTGTACAGTCTCATCAATAATAGGAAAATATCTAACATTTCTTATATTTTTCAACATCAAGTTAATGCAATGTATAGCACAAGGAGTTTAATAAAATGAATTATACCTACTTTGCAATCTTCTTTCAGCTGCATTATAAGCGAAATCATTATTAGTAATAAATTAAACAATATTTTCTAGCCCAACTTCTTTCACACCTTCATCAAATATCTAAAATAGAGTATCAACATTCCTTATAATGTCATATGCATCAATAGACTTTAAAAATATTGTACCCTTTACAAAAATAGCCCAAGTCATTCTTCTTTCATCAATAACTTTTGATTTCATAAGCATGCTACTTAGAAGTTAACCTTTATAGTTATCAATTGAAAGAGCTTTATGTCTTGGACCGTAAGAGACAGTAACATCTACTATAGGCTGATAATAATAAGACTGGATAATATTAAACGCTATGTGAATCATACCACCATCTAATCATTACCATATCCACATTATAAGCAACTTTTCTATATTGTAAGGCACTATAGATTGAAGACTGAGTTTTAGGAGTTGTTCGTGGTGCAAAAAATTAAACAGTTGTCTTGTTTTTTTCCTAACATCAAGTGCAACATTCCTTTCTTGTTGGGTAGGAATACTACCACCTTGAACATTCTCATTATCATCATGAACACAAATAAAGAAATTCCATTATCAATTTTGTAATTCATTTTTCACCTTCTATCTTTCTTATGTTGATACTCTTCAAGCAAAGTCTTCATTTGTTATTTCACATCATGAATCACTTTTTTCAAGGCTTCACATCACCTTTAACCCCAGCTAAATGCTTATTTAATCTAGTGATTCCTCCACCTTTTAAATACTTTTTTAGAAATAAATAAATAATATTATATCACTAACAAAGCTATTACAAAGGTAGGAAATTAGTAAGAGTACCTATCATGCACTAACTTATAGACAGGATGATAGTACAACTACAAAAAATAAAGACAAACCAACACAATATTGGTACAAGAAACACTAACTCTACCCCTTCATATGTGCCATTGGATCTTCATATTAGCCATGAGTGCGTGGCCAATGCTTTTGGATAAAATTGTAGCTTTAATCCAGTTTACTATCTTTTCAGTGACCTGATATTTCATTACCTCTTTGTGCTTATATATGTGACAATTTGTCTCCTTCCATATCATGTAGATGGTATTAACATAAACCACTTTATGTAGCAAGATAGATTCTAAATAAAGATAAGAGTAAGTAATGAAATGGTTCAGAGTAAGCTCCCTTTCATATGTCAAATTAGTTATCTTCAACATATGTTGAAGTCTTCTCTATATGAATTTGGAAAATACACATTCAGAAAACCAATGATTTTGAACCTCATTAGAGTTAAGACATAATACACACATTTTTTCGATCGACTGGAACCATCTACACTTTGTCCTTAAACGATTCTTGATAGCTATCTAAGCAATAACTGCTACTTTAGGATTTATAGATTTAGACTTGATGAGTTTATACCACAGTACCTCCATTCTAATATCTCTGAAAAGTCAATGACAGGTGTGGTTCGTGAATATACCTTGGGAATTTATGCTCCGACAAATATTGTCCTCTAAATTTGTATCTCCCAGTGGTGGAAGAGACTCACACAACCTGTTGAATACTCTAAAGTGCCCATACCATACACCATCTTGAATAAGGAAAGACACTCTCGCCTCAATTGGTATACAGTTCCTCAATTGCGCAAAAGTCAGATTACTTACTAAAGGTTACCTTCAAGCCAATTATCAAACCTAAAAAAGGTATTGGCTTCTCCATTAACTCTATGCTTTATATGTGGGTATAGTGCCTATCTAAGCTTCAACAGTGGTTGAAAATGGCAGAGGAATGGGAGGAGCATTTTAGGTGCCAGAAACTTCTCTCCTTGAGGTAGGTTTCATGAACCCATTTAGACCACATCACTTCTTTATCTGAAAACAATTGCCAAATATGCTTACTCAATAAGACTTCTGCATAGATGTCGAAGAAATTATATTAAGCCCCTTGTTGTTTTGGGACAGTGATGTCCCTCCATTTAACTTTAGCAAGCTTGTTGATTTTTGTTTTACCCGACCAAAGAAATGCCGTTAACAATTGGTCCACTTCCTTTATAAGTTTTTGAGGTATCAGAAGATGGGCAATCTAGTGGAGGTGAAAACTACTCAAAACAATCAAATGGTATGATTCTTCATTCCGAGAACCAATCCCACATGAGCCCAAACTGGATCATTGAATTTTCCTGAAGTGATTGAATTATCAAGAGTACTTGAACTTTCTTTCATTTATCTGTAAATAAATAAAGACATGTGTCAAAATTAAATTAATAGATTTATATTAAAAAATACAATGTTGCATATAATATCATTATATAACTATAAAAATTAAATATTTAATTGTAAGCATATCCAGATTCTAAATAGGCTATATTTTACATCTTTCTTTATGATAATACAAATTGCAAGAATAAATTTTCTTTATGATAATACACATCATAAAAATGATTTAAAAGCTTACAATTTCACATTATGTTAAGTGATGCGTATTCTCCCATAATTTCATATCCTATTTTCTACTATATATGTAACTACTCGTACGATAAAATGATAAATGTGTATTTGCAATTTATAAGAGAGGATTAAATTTGTAATATTATTTTCTAATGACAACAATAAACAACTTAAAAATGCAAACATTTAATTTTCTTAACTTAATTGCATATTTTACATGATTTAATGATATATTAAATCTTACATTTAAATAATTAATCATATGTTAAATATATTTTATATATAAATCAATAATTATTAAATTGTATGTTTCATATAAATTAATTAATTATTCAATGAATTAAATTTGATCTCATTTTTATGATATTAAAATAACAAGTAATATGACATGTTCTTGAATTATACACATTTCACAATAATTGAACATTCTTCCATAATTCATACGTAATTATTTTGACCTCATTTCTTCATAAATTCACAATGGTTAAATGTTATTGAAATTGAACTATACACAATTCACACAAACAATTTCAATTTTCAAACCTAAATTTCCAGTGCATATTTTTATAAACCATTTACAAAACGCACATGACACAATCAAAATACAATGCAATTGCAATTCATAGTAGAAATAAACAACCTAAACCATACAAAAAATCAAAATTTGTAATAAAGTTATGGTCAGGTTGGGTCAGCCTAACGAATCTGGATTTGGATATGAAAATATTAGATTTATGTAATCTACCTGATGAGTAGGCAAGCAGCGGTGATGGTGGACTGGAGAAACACAACAATGGTGGAGTGGAGAGGGGAGACTAGCAGCTACAATTGTGAAGAGAACAAGCAGTCTGACTTGAGGTAGTCTAGGTGAAGAGACAAAGGTGGAGGAAGCTTGTTACATCGTACAATGTTGGGTTTAGGTAGTGAAGTGTACAATACCGAGGTGGGCAGCGGGCGATGGCACGAGTGGGTGACTAGCAACATTGAAAATATTTGGTGATTTAAAGAGTGAAGATGTGTAGATAGTAGAGAGAAAGATGAAGTGAGAGTGACTACTTGCTGCTGTTGTTGTTTTGGTGTTTATAGTTGTAGGTTTTCTTTTTAATTTTAATCTTTAAACTTTTCAAATTACAAATTAGTTTCATAATTGATCTATATTTTGGATACTAGCTAGCTAGTATCGACCAGTACCCACCCGTTGTTGTAACCATTATAGTACCAATTTTTAGGTATAGTTCTCCACCGGTAAGGAACAGTACCAATAACTTTGGCTGGTACCTTAATAGACCTATAAACATCAAATTAATAGGCAATTGAAGAGAGATCTTAATGGTTTATTAGTTATCTATTTGATTGCTTCAAATCCAATCACATAGTTTTGATAGATTAAAATATCACAAGTTTTGATAGATTAAAATATCACAATTAAATTTCTATCTATCTTAGTTGGGATTACTTGATTAGATATAAAGAGAGAGTAATCATAATCTTTAAATATATAGGATTAATTAAGATTAAATCAAGAAGGTAAAGTGAAAGCAAATAAGGATAGAAGTAATTCTTAGTTTTCATCATTGATCAATTAATTAAATTCATTGCTGCCTAATAAATTGTTTAGTTATTAATTACTTTTTTAGTTTAATTCTTAGTTATTCATCTTATTGTTTATCTTAAATAAAGCTTATAAGAATTTTTAGGTGACTATTATTAGCTTAAGGTTTATTTTTAATGATTTTGATGATAACCTCATAATATTTCAAAATTCAAATTGGATTTATTGTCTTGTATAATTAACAGTCTAATTATTAAAAGGAAATAAAATCATAGAATAAATGCTTCCTTTCTTATAAGAACCTTCCTAATGAACTTACCTTATTTATTTTATAGTATCCGGAAGAATATTGTTATCATTGGAGTTATTTCCTTTTATTATTAACGAGTTAATTCTCAAAAGGAAAAAATCATACGAAATATGCTTCCTTTCTTGCAGGAACCTTCTTTATGAACTTACCTTATTAGAAATAGTTTATCCGAAAGGATCCTACTAATTATGAAGGTTGTATATTAGCCCCATGATTACTAGAAGATTTTTAGCAAAGATGACATCAATGTATTCAAACTTAGATCCATCTAGTTGACTAAGAATGCAAGCGAAACAACGGTTAGTTAAAAGAAATGCCCACTTAAGGAAGAGCCACTACTTTTGCGAAAACATATCAGACTCTTGAAATACATCTATAGCATCAATTCTCTTGAAAGTGATATCGTTATCAAATCTCTTGTGATTTAGAAAGTGAAAATTCTTTTTTGAGAGAGATCATTGAAGCCTATATCCAGCACATTACATTTTCATCTGTTGAGAGCTTGTAGAGGCTAGCTAAATACTACTAGTTTGGAAGGTTGAAGAACCTTGAAAAATATATATTCATGAGTTTGAAGATGCTCGTCAAATTACCACTTGGGAGTTTAGTAAAACACTCAAGTTGGATACTTGGAGAGTGGACTAAATTGACCGAGTCATTTCTCTCTCTCTTTTTAACTTTTAAATTTCCACAGTATATTGTTTGTGTTTTCATTTTTGCAAGAGGCTCCTTCACTTTTATAATAGGCTCCTTCTGCTTTCAACTTACAAGAGGTTCTTTTCAGTTTTAACAGGTGCCTTCTGTTTTGAATTGTTTTAATAAGATTTATCACTTAGCAGGCTCCGATCGTCTAACAGGTTGCTATCGTTTAACAGGATTCTATCATCTGACAGACTCCTATTGTTTTTAAATTTTAACAAGTTCCTGTCTTTATACAAATTGAAAGTAACTTACAATTTTTTTTACATCATACATAATTCACCCCCTGTTATGGGCATCGCTCCACAAGATGTGAATGCAAAAAAGGTTTGAATTATGTTTATTTAGAGGCATTTTACACATTTACTTTGGATTTTTTTGGGTAATGTCACATTTATTTTGGGCTTTGTGAAGGGTAGAAGTTAAATTCTTCAACTTAACATAGTCTCCAATTAGGTAAAATATGTAATTGACAACGTTTACAAGGAATTATTTGATTAAAGGACTACTTCAGTAACAAATTTCTATATAAATGGAGACATTTATGGCTCATTAAGGTAAGCCAATTGCCTGTTATTTAGTTATCCTTACAAAACAGTCATAAGTAATAGATTTTGGTGCCACTGATCATATGTCAGGTAAAATAACTAACTTTATCCATATCGTTATTTACCTACCTCTCATTATGGCAAAAAGGTATCGAACCCTCTCATCCTTGTTCTTCTCTCACATTCCCCTTTACACTATTTGTACTGAATTTTCTTTTGAATCCTATTTCTATGAGCAAATTGACTAAACAACTAAATTGTTATGTATGTTTCTACCCTGATAATGTCATTATCTAGGATTTGAAGACCAAGATAATGATTAGATAAGGGCGTGAATCGAACGAAGTGTACTATTTTGACGAGTTGCAATCATCCATTGCATGCCTAGTGTCAGTCTCTCCTATTGATATCCATAGTCGATTGGGTCATCCATCATTGAAAAAATCAAGAAAGTAGTGCCAGGGTTAGATTATGTTTCCAGCTTAAATTGTGAGTCGTGTTAGTTAAGAAAACATCGTCATACTTTGTTTTTTTTTTCCTTAAGTCAATAAAAGAGTTGAAAAACCATTTATGTTAATCCATACAGATAATTGGGGTCTAAGTCGTGTCAAGTCTAAGTTAGGATTTTAGTATTTTGTAGTTTTTGTTGATGATTTCTCTTGAATAACTTGGTTATATCTAATGCGAGATCGTTCAGAATTATTCGCTATATTTTATTCTTTCTATACTAAAATGCAAAATTAATTCAATACCCAAATCAATATTCTTCATAGTGATAATGCTAAAGAATATTTCTCTAGCTCATTCTCCATCTACTTAAAACAACAAGGTATTCAACATCAATCTTCCTACCCCACACTCCTCAACAAATTGGGGTATCTAAGCAAAAAATCCAACATATTGTTGAAACAACTCGTACCATGCTAATCCACATGAATGTACCCAAAAGTTTTTGGGGAGATGTTGTACTCACTGCATGTTTTCTTATCAATCGAATGCCATCTTCTGTGTTAACAGTTAAAACTCCATTCTCACTTCTCTTTCCCCGTGAAGACCCTTTTTATCTTAATCCTCGAGTATTCATATGTTTTTGCTTTGCTCATCAACTTTATCCTAAAACAGATAAATTAGATTCAAAAGCTATAAAGTGCATTTTTCTTGGGTGTGCCATTTGCAAAAAGGGTATAAATGTTTCAGCCCCTCGTTGAATCATTTTTTGGTGTTTATTGATGTTACATTCTTTGAAAACAACTACAATTATATTGCTTCTGATACTAATCCTACTCCTTTGGAATGTCTATCTCATCCTGATTTGCAGGTTCATACTTGACACACTTATCATGAAGTACGACCAGATGATTCACGCTCATCACCATTGTCTTCTTCATCTTCAACTCCATCATATGTGATCTTGATTGGTCCATTGCTCTACGTAAAACAAAAAGGTCTTATACATCTCACTCTATTTCAAACTTTTTTTCTTACAACTCATTATCATAGTCATATACTGCTTTTGTATCCACATCTTTGATGGAAACATGCTATGGAAGAAGAGATGTTGGCTTTGCAAGCTAATAATACATGGGACTTAGCTCCTCTTGCACATGGTTAGACAATTATGGGTTATCATTGGGTGTTCAATTTTAAGGTCAATTCTGATGCCATGATTATTTGTTTAAAAGCTTGTTTGGTAGCTAAGGGTTATACATATGTCTATGATATGGATTATACTGAAACCTTTTCTCTTTTAGCCAAATTAACACCCGTTTGTGCTTTCATTGCATTGGCAGCCGCCCATGATTGACCCTTTTATTAATTCAATGTAAAATATGTTTTCCTTCATGGTGATCTTCAGGAGTCTATTTTTATGGAGCAATTACCAGGGTTTCTTAGGCGTTTTAGTACGATAGTTATGGAGTTTGGTATGCATCAACGTGGTGTTGATCACTCTGTGTTTTATTGTCACTCTGAGGCTGGTAAAACTCTTTTGATCGTTTATGTTGATGATATTGTTATTACTGGAGATGATAAAGTAGGAATCCAGTTTTTAAAGTCATTCCTACAAACTAAATTTCAAACAAAGAATCTTGGTTTACAAAAATATTTTCTGGGTATCGAGATAGTAAGGTCGAAGATGGGGATTTGTCTATCTCAAAGAAAGTACGTCCTTGATCTTTTAAAGGAAGCAGGTCTGTTGGGAACAAAGCCAATTGATAGCCCCATAGAACCGAATGTTAAACTTAATGTTGATAAAGGAGAGCAGTTTGAAGATCCAGGTAAATATTGAAGACTTATTGGTAAACTAAATTATTGACTATTACTTGTTCAGATATTTTATTTACTACAAGTGTATTGAGTCAGTTTATGGGATCTCCTCGAATTAGTCATTAAGATGTAGTTATTAGAATTCTGAGATATTTGAAAGACTCTCTATGGTAAGGTCCTCTTTACCAGAATCATGGACATATTTAGATTCAGGGGTATATAGATGCAGATTGGGTAAGCTCTTATGACCGACAGTCTACTTCAGGCTACTATGTATTTTTAGGTGGAAACCTGGCGTCATGGAAAAGTAAAAAGCAGTTAGTTGTTGCATGTTCTAGTGTTGAGTCTAAGTATAGGGCTATGGCATATAATACATATAAGTTGATTTGGTTGAAGTATCTCCTCGAGGAACTTGGTTTCGAGCACTCCACTCCAGTGAAGTTGATGTGTGATAATAAGCAACTTGTGAATTGAGACAATTAAGCAATAAGTAAAATCCTCTTATAAAGGTGCTTTGGCAATATCGTGGTGGTGAAGAGGTAACTTGTGAATCCGAATCGATGATAAGCACTCAGTACCTGTAGCTATTTAATACAGGTATGAATTTCGAGAACAAAATTCTTTTTAATATGAAGAGAAATATATTATCAATAACTAATAAATATAATTAATTAAATTATATTATATATATATAGTAACAAGTGATTTGATAATATGAATCAACCCTAATAAATCAATATTTATTTTTTGAGTCTTTTCTCAAAAAATAAATCAATATTTATACAAATGCCAAATCGTAGATTTTTTTGAAAATTGAAGAAATTGTCATTATCTATAGTAAAACTATTTACAACTTAGATTTAAGAACTTTTCTTGACTGTGTCACCGTAAATAGGGCCCGAAAAAATTTTTGTGTAGACAAAAATGTTGAAATCGAAATTACGTGTTTGTATTTTGTAGGGCTTAGGACAAGGTTGTCCATTTGTTGGGCATTCCTGCACAAGATATGAACGCAAAAAAGGTTTGAACTGCTTTTATTTGGAGCATTTTACACATTTACTTTGGAATTTTTTTTTGGGTAAAGTCACATTTCTTTTGGACTTTGTGAAAGGTAGAAGTTAAACTCTTCGAGTTAACACAGTCTCCAAGTAGGTAAAATGTGTAATCGACAAGGAATCATTATATTAAAGGACTCTTTCGGTAACAAATTTCTATATAAGTGTTGACAAAAATATGAGGTAAAAACAACTCTGTTGGGATTTTCGCCTACAAAATTATAGATTGTACCTAAAGATTGGAAAACGTTTAGAAGGAAAGTTCTTTTCGATCATTGTTACTATTGACTAACAATCCATCTATAAATGTTTGATGGAACAATCAATCTTCTTAAAAAGAATGTACAAATGGGTGGAATACCCAGATTTATCATGTTATTTTAAATGCTCGTTACATTTAACAGGATGAAGCACAAACTTGTTTCATAATTTTAATTATTTTACAAGACACTTTCATGATTTACACTTACTAGAAAAGGCTTTAATGGAAGTACACTATAAAAAATTATTAGGTGATTATTTACTAAATATACGATAAATTTTTTATAACTATTGTGATACAACTTTAATTACGAATTTTATTAAGATAATTAACAAAAGATTCATTTTTTAAAGTATTTCTAATAGTATAAATATTTTACAATAATTTTAGATCATAATATTGTTTTATAAAATAAATTATATAATAGAAGACGTTTGTATATTGTAGAAAAAAATTAAAATAACATAATAAGACATTAAGACTTGTATAATCATTTTTTAAACAAAGTTACCCTAATGCCGTTAAAAGATAAAGTTATCTACCCTTGCATTTGGCATCGAATAGGTAATAGAGCTAAGATGTGGCTCTAGTTTGATTAGTGGCTTGACATAAGCCCTCTTTTCCAAGTCTCATAGCTCCAACCTCTAAAAAATTGACTACTTCTCAACTGTAGGCTTTCTTCCCTGATTACCAATGGTGAATGGCATGGAAAATTTAGGAGATTTCACACCTTACTGAACTATCTTCCCCAGATAAACGTTGTTGTCTACGAAGATGCTATCTACTGGAAATTGAATCCGAATGGATTGTTCTTGACTCAACCTTGTCACCAGCTATCTACTCCTCGATCTTATGTGGAGGTTCCTTGGTTTAAACTCTTGTGGAAAAACTCTATCAGCACCAAACCTTCCTTCATCAAATGGCTAGCTATCAAGAATCAGCTTTAGACAAAGTGTCAATGGTACAGACATGAAGATACCACATGTTTCCTTTGTAATATTGTTGTTGGGGATCGAGACCACCTTTTCTTTTAATGCCATTATTCCAAGGCTATATGGAGTCAAATATTGCATCTGCTACTTGTCAGTAATAGTAGTTTCAACTAG
>JANVCQ010000001.1:20666114-20679235 GCA_025531925.1 Erythroxylum plowmanianum
TTTTGAAATAAACAAAATGATGTTTTGAACTGAAGGGATTGTGCCTTCTTTGATACTCAATTCTGTTAACTATGCAATTGTTCTGAAATTTAAATATCTACTTGTGCTATAACTTGATTTAGTATGATTAATTGTCAAATTATGCATAGTTTAGTTATTACTTACTAAGCTATATGCTTAGCACGGTGGATTTGCCCCTTGTAGGTTTTGAGCGACGTTTATAAAGACTGGGACAAGACAACGACAATGGCCAATGGAGTCTGATTTGGTTTGACTTTTGGGCTTGTATCTGATATGTATATGTGAATTTGTTTGTAAGTTTGTAACAACGATACTTCAGTTTGGTTTAGATTTTGTAGCGAGTTTGTGTTAAGTACTATGTAAGTTAATGTATGTTTACCTGAATTGTTTACTGAAAGATTTCGTATGCTTTAATTTGTTTGTACTATTTTATGTGACATTTATATATCCTTCCAGGGGGTATGTGGGTGTTACAAATTTACTACACTAGCAAAACTTTGAGGGTTGCTAAGTAAAATTGCACTGAGATAAAGAAGGAATTGCTAGCAATGGTTTTTACATTCGAAAAATTTAGATCTTATCTAGTTTTATATAAACTTGTTGTTTACACTGATTATTCTGCATTAAAGTACTTGCTGAATAAATTAGATTCCATTCCTCAATTAATTAGACGGATTTTGCTTTTGCAAGAATTTGATTTAAATATTAAAGACAAGAAAGGGGTTGAAAACCTAGCAGCACCATCTATCTCACCTTGAAAATTCAAATTTGGAATAACTTAATGAAGAATGCATTGAAGACGCATTCTTGGAAGAATGCCTGTATAATTTGGAGGAGGTAAGTGAGGTTGACACCCCTTGGTTTGCAGAAATTGCAGATTATCTAATGGCTAAGATCTTGCTGAAAGGTCTGTCTTATCAGCAAAAGAAGAAATTCTTTATTGATTTGAGAGACTATTTTCAGGAAGATATATACTTATTTCATATTTGTACAGAACAAATAGTGAGAAGATGTATTGTCACGACCCAGTACCACATCAGGCCTATGATATCTGCTGCATACCTGGGCTAAGGACATTTATGGTATCCTTAATCTGACTGTGCAAGGCTAACTGAATATCTCTCTCTTTTTTTAAAAAAATTTAGGCAGTATAACGATTGTATTTTAAAAATCTCAAAACTCAATCAAATACCTACAAACAATTTTAAACACACTTCTATATTCACATGAAAAATTTTACCATAACTTCCGAACTTTAAAGTCCATTCAAAGCAATCTCAACAACAGTATCAGAAGTACATACATAAGGTCTTTTACAACAACAAAACAGTGAAGAGTTAAATTTATATAGTCATAAAGCATATCAATATAACCAATCTAATAAAAACGGTAAAATAGTTCATGACCTACTATACAATTGAAGTACAAAACAGCAACTACTCACAAATAGTAATACCCCGAAAATATCAAATGACCACACGATCCACTTAAAGCTTCAAGCTCACTAAATTATCCTGCATGGTTGGAAAACGAAGGGGGTGAGTACATTATGTACTTAGTTGGAAAACAAAGGGGGTGAGTACAGTATGTACTCAGTTGGAAAACGAAGGGGGTGAGTACATTATGTACTCAGTGAGCAGAAAAATATATATCACAAATAGAACTCAATACACACCAAGATGGTGCAGATAATCTATGAAGTGAACATATGTCACATAAAAACACATAGGCCTACCTTATGACTCAACGTATACTGGTTAGGAACCATATAGGCCTAGCCAATTAATCACCCATCCGGTGAACATAAGTTTCAGTTCGAAGATACAAAAGCAGAAAAACATCACATGTATAACTCAAATCTCATCAGAAGACAAATATCATAATAAGCCAAAACAATCATGTGTGTTGCCATTAGTCGGCCAAACTAGTGTGCACACCCACCGATTCCCAGTTTTGGTTGACTTTCATCTATGGTAATTTCGGACTACAGTCAACAAGACTGTCATGACCCTAGGTGATGACCTCGTCGGTGTCCAGACCCTATGTATGGAATCACCCGCAAGTCTCGTAGAAAAGTATCGATACAGGGACTCGATTTTTATGTACCAGTGTCAAGGATACGAGGGTCGCTTAATTTGTTGTGGTTAGCACACGATTGGCCAATCGTTACCTCACCAATCACAAAAATAGTATACAAATATTTAATACTAAAATCAAGTAAGGCATCATGCCTTTATTTATCGGTCCAACTAATACACTTAAACCTAGCAATGACTCTAAGCCAAAAGAGAACAAATACACGCAACATACATTGCTCGATTATGCTTATGTAAATTTCAAAATATTATTTTATGCAATAAAAGCCATCTTTTACACTCCAAATGCAAAGTTGTTCAAAAATGTAGTTTTAGAAAATAAAAAATTATCCTTTGCACTTTAAGTACAGGATGATTGAAAATAATATCATTTCTCAAAACATGTAATAAAAACATCATTTTCACTTCAAGTACAAAGAGTTATTAAATACATAAGTATACTAGCATCCATTTGAGATTCAATTCTACCATGCATTACCTAGGTTCAAAATTCACATACAAGTCATCATGCATGTCTTAGGATGTTCTAACCCCATTTGAGAGATATGATTTCTCCAACTCACCTCAAAAGAAGGTGTACACTCCTTTGCCTTCAAAAATTCTCAGTACAAGCTCCTGGATTCACAACTTCCAAGCCTTTATACATAAAAAATACAATGTATTTATGACTTAAACATCATCATCATCATTACACCCAGTCTGAAATCCCACAATAAAGCGAAGTTTGGAGAGGTCTGATAGTATGCAACCTTACCCCTACATTGTAGAGAGGCTATTTCCTATAGACCTACATGTAGATATAAAAAGGAGTGATGCAGAATAAAAGAGTAAATAAATAAAAACTAGCACTCTACAACAATCAGTAAATAAAGTTTCAAACAATAAATAAGGAAATACCTGAAGGAGACCAAACCTGCTAGTACCTTACACATTGTAAAGATCGACTCTCTTATTGCTAGTTACGCTAGGAGTCTTCATTGAGAGACCCTGAGGGTATGACAATCCTATAGGTTTAGAATGAAATCTTTCTACATCTACAAGCAGTAAGTTTTGGCCATGGCTTTTGGGCTTACAACTTGGTTTTTCAGGTCATGCGTGAGGACTTTCAAGGGTGTCGCTTACCTTGATCCGCTCACGTCAGAGCTTCCTATTTCTAGTCACGGCCTCAATAAGGACAAATTCGAACATATCATTCCTGATCACTTCCCTCCAGTTCTTGTAAGGCCTCCCTTTTCTCCTCTTGTAGTCATTAAGGGTTATTTTCTCACATCGTCGTACTAGAGCATCAGAGAGCATCTTGCGTACATGCCCAAATCACCTAAACCTTGTCTCTCTTGACTTGTCAGCAATACTAGCCATCTTTAGTTTGTCTCTCACCACACGATTTCGGACCCTATCTCTTTTGGTAATGTTACACATCTACCTAAGCATACACATTTCTGCTACTAACAACTTTTGTGTATGTCTACGTTTCGTAAGCCAACACTTTGCCCCATATAACATTGTTGGTCGAATCACTATTTTATAGAACTTCCCTTTGAGTTTAGGAGGGATCTTTTTATCACATAAAACATCTAATGCACTTCACCATTTAACCCACCTAGATCTAATACGATGTAACACATCCTTATTGATATTACCATCTCTCTGAATGATAGACTCGAGGTATTTAAATCTTGATTTCTGACTTATGATGTCAGTCAAAATTGCTACCACTATCTCTTGTACCATCTGGCTACCTGAAAAGTTGCATTCTAAATACTCCATCTTGGATCTGCTCATTCTAAAACCTTTTAATTCTAACGCTTCTCTCCAATGTTCTAACTTGGCATTGACCCCCTTCTTGGTCTCATCCACTAGGACAATATCATCAGCAAATAACATACACCAAGGTACCTCTCCTTGAATATGTTTGGTAAGTACGTCTAACACTAATGTATATAAAAAAGGGCTCAAGGCAAAGCCTTGGAGTAGTTCAACACCAATGGAGAATGCTTCCGTGTCACCCCTATCATCCTTACGCTAGTCAATGTTCCTTCATACATATCCCTAGTTACTCTGATATAAGTCATAGGATTGCCCTTCGCCTCTAAATACCACCATATGAGTTTTCTAGGAACCCTATCATATGCCTTCTCTAAATCTACAAAGACTTTATGGAAATCCCGTTTTCGTTCCCTGTAGCATTCCATTAGTCTCCAGAGCAGATGTATTGCTTCTGTTGTGGACTTACCAGGTCTAAATTCGAATTGGTTGTCTGATATAGAAGCAGCTCTCTGGATATATGGATTCTTTGTGTTCCTTAATAAATTTCACCCATATTAAACCTAAAGTCCTGCCATATGAAACCTTGAAGCCCTAATGCTAAATTTCCAACAATCAAATCCTAAAAACCCAAATATACCAAATCTGAAATTTCAACATTCTTAGTTGAAATCTAGACCTAAAACTTGATATTTCAGCAACCTAATATTAGTCAAATTATCTAATTTTGTGATCTTTAGCTGTTAGTTAATACTTCTTTTATTTTTTCTACATCAATTTGGTATCAAAGCTTTGTTTCACAATAGTAACAAGAAATGTATAGAAGAATATTCAACATCCTAGAGCTAGATGAAATACTTCTAAATATTGCAAAAAAATTGAGCATTGATGATCCTCATTCACAAGGTGCTCCAAAACCCAACTTACATGTAATAACTCTTATAAGAAAACAAGCTTCACAAATTTTGGAGAGGATAGACAGCCTTAACATACACTCAAGTCAAAACTCTAAAAAAAATGCAAGCCAATTACTTATACTTAATGCTAAACATGAGAACATGGTAATAAGCAAAGGGACTGATATTGATTAACAGCACAGAGCATAAGAGAAAATCTTTGCAGAAAAATTATGTACCAATTTCAAATCATCAAATTTAATAGGCACTACCTCAAAGAAAGTGTTTGTTCTAAGTGGTGAGACTGTTGGCAACTCTCTGTCAACTAATCAATTACAATATTCAAGCCTACATGGAGATGATGTTCAAGTATTTCATGACATGAAGAGTTTGACAATGGGAAATGATCAAAGCGTTAAAGATGAAGAAAAACATAACCAATTGGATTATATGGAAAACTCTAAGCTGAAAAAACTGAACAACAACTTCAAACACTTAAACATCAAGCTGAAATGCCTAAACTAGAGGTTGAAACACCTAAACAATAGGTTAAACAACAAATCAAAACACAAGGACAACAAGTTGAAACAACAACGCGTGAGGCTAAAAGAATAGGGCAACAAGCTAATATAATAGAACAAGGGGCTAAAAAGATTAACCAACTACTTAGGGTTCCAAAGCTTGTTAGTTCAAAACTTGATGATATCTTTAATTTTTTTACTAAAGATTATAATGTAGTATGTGATGAACGAGAAGTAAATTTAAGTGAAGATACGAAATTAATGTGATTGAATTTGTAAAGTGAAAATGAAAAAATGATGGCAAGTTAGTACACCTGACTACAAGAAGCAGCAATACGTATGTTCTTGATGCCTATAATGCAGAGAAGCCATGTGATTTCATTACGAAACCATTTGTAAATATTGGTCAAAGTCTTATGATGTTGTCCATATTACTAAACTATTCTTCAAAGAGGTTATCCATCTTCATGGATTACCTTTAGCCATCGTCTCTGATTAAGATGTAAAGTTTGAGTTAGTTTTGGAGAACTCTATCAAAACTGATGGACAAACGGAGGTGGTAAATAAAAGCTTGGAAAACTTGTTAAGATGCTTGGTTTGAAACAATGTGAAAAATTGGGACCTAAATCTTCCTATGATATAATTTGTATATAACAATTCTATAAATAGGTCAACAGATAAGAGTCATTTTGAGGTAGTCTCAAGAGTTCAACCAAATAAACCTATTGATATAGTTCCTTTACCATAAACAACACAAGTTAGTATTGAAGCTAAAGGTTTTGTACACAAATCAAGGACATATTTGATGAGGTACGGCAAAGATAATAACTAGCAACTTGTCTTATAAAGCACATATTAATTAACATCATCTATGGGTGGAATTAATTGAAAGGGATATAGTGATGGCTAGGATTCGTCCAAAACATTTTTCAAACAAGAAATATAACAAAATTCATTCCCAGAGTGATGGATCTTATAAGATCGTCAAGAAGATAAGTGATAATGCTTATGTTTTGGAACTATCACTTGACATGGGAATTAGTCATATCTTTAATGTTATGGACTTAACTACTTATCGTGGATATGATGATATACAATCTCTTGCTACTATTATGAGAATTCCAGTCGTTCCCCATCTTAAAGAGGAGATAGAGGATTTCCTTGATGAGCAAATTGTAGCCACAAGAGATAGAAGATATCAACATACTTGGATTTTAGAATTTGAATTTTAGAAGTTGAATCTAGACTAATATGATCAACATTTGTCAAATTCTACATCGAGGATAACTTCGAAGAAGCTGGGAAATTTTGATGCAATAGAATTTAAAGTCTATAAAAGAATAAAAGAGGAAAGATTAATCAAACACAAGCTTTAATTTGGTGAAATAAGGATTAGAAATTTAGTTTACATAAAAAAATAAGGGCTAACATTTAGATTGTGTTAGAATTTCTTATTAAATAGGAATTAGTAGTAAGTTAAACATGTTATTATATTTTAGATATGCTATCATAACTGCTTAAGACATATAAAATTTTTATTAGAATATAATTTAAACTTTTTAGGTGACAAAATTTTAAGGAGGATTTTTTTTGTTAATTTATAACTAATAGACATATATTAGCTTTATACACATGCTAACCTTAGGAAAAAATAGGAAACAAATTTGCACAGATTTGTTGGATCCCATAACTTATGGGATATTTATACACCATCACATAAGTATATAAAATACAATATCACTCTTTTTAAGCTATAGGATTCGACCATTAAGCTTCTCATATGGTTTCTTCCTTACTATTCATATTAGCTTTTCGTTTGCATTTTCTAAGGCATTTAATGCCTTTAATCCAATACTTACTCATTTCAAAACATAATTAAGCACATTTTTATCCAAGCACATTAGGTCATTATTCATCAATCTAAGCAACAATTCAAGTTTACTCTAAGTAAACATGAGAGTCGTTTTCAATGCATATCATTACGAATCCTTAAATTATGAGCCAAGTGCACTTAGTCATTTTATCAAACACCTAATGTGTATGACTTTCAAGTCACATTTTCAAGAATTTATCAAAGTAATTCATGCTCCTATCTTGTTATATAGTAAAAACTTTCAAACAATGACACATTTTACTACTCCATTCAATCCAGTTTCGTTCATTTAAGCTACATTTATCATAATTACACAACTCATTACATTAATCCACTTCTTCTCCCATCATTTCAACCAAGCCTTATCCAATATACATCTTCTTTAACTTTCATCATCAATTCAAATTATACTTGTACAATTAACACCATAGAATTCATTTAGACCATCAATTTCAAAAGATATTCAAAAATTCACAAACTTTCATCAAAAAGGGAACATTTCAGTTTTAGCTTTGTGAAACTTCTCCATGACACATTTCATTCATCTAAACCATGCTTCATATGTATTCAAGCATGGAGAACAAAATATCTTAACACCAAACTCGAAATTCTAATGTAGAGAGAGATGAGACAAATTTACCTAAACCTTCCATTAGTGATATCTTCAAATCCTTTGAGAATTTCTCAAATACAATGATAGATTTGAGTTCCTTGTTCCCAAATTAACTTATAACACCTTGATTTGGGTTGGAGAATCAAAACAAAGGTAGGTTTAGTGATAGTTGGAAATGGTCTTCTCCTCCTCTCTTCTCCTTTCTTCTCCTTTCTTTTAATTAAAACAAAATGTTTTAAGTCTTCAGTAATGGGGTGCATAGTCATACCTAAAGAAGGGTCTAGAATATTGACTCTTCTTTGACCAAAATATGGTGAAATTACCTTTTTGCCCTTAGGCTATGTGAAATTATCATTTTACCCTCCAAACTTTTCCTAAATTTATAGTTAAACCTAAAATTTAGGAATCTCCAAAATTTTTATTTTTATTTTGGTCCCCAAACTTTTGAAAATAATAATTAAGCCCCTTAAATTTATAAAATTACATATTGATCCTCCAAGAATTGAAAAATTACGTTCAAGTCCTTTGACTTTTAACAATTGGCAAATAAGCCCTTATGTATATTAATCTTTCCAATTTAGCTTTCTAAGTGTCTAATAGGCCTATAAATCATGTCTATTTACCTCTAAGGCATTAGAACACATTTAACTCAGCCACCATAGTCATATCCATCCAATGGGCTCGGTTTTACACACTTAGGAGCTTATATGTCAGAAATCTCTAAGATTTGACATACTAATGAACTCTAAGTTCATATAAGGGTATATAACATTATAAATCATTGACATATATCCCTAAAAGGACTTAGATACATCTTTGAACTCATATACAACCATGTATATATCAATATACAGTAACATCTCCAAGTATAGAACAATACAAAAGGGCTCAGAGAGTCCGGCATTACACGTATACCTCAGTCTGAGGGATAAAAGATTTTACAACACTGTTATATTGGACCTACTTGAGGCGACATAGTGTAAATAGGAAAACTCAAAAGATCCTTGAGTTAGGTTTTCATTGGAGTCAATTTTTAAAGATGCCCAATGGTATGTAGCTTTGTATGGTATGTAGCTTTGTAGAATAGATGCCAACGATCAGGTAATGTTACTCGCTGAAAACGCCTCAAAGTTTTATTCTTGTTTGTGAAGTATTTGATATTTAGGGTATTGATTTCATGGGTCCATTCCCAACTGTTGATTATGTTTCAAAATGGGTGAAAGTGCAAGCTTTACCCAAAAATGATGCTAGGGTTGTTAAATTCCTTACAAGCTTATCTTCTCGTTTTGGCACACTTAAGACAATTATTAGTGATAGGGGTACACATTTTTGTAACACACAATTCATAAAGTGCTTAAGAAGTATGGAATCGCTCATAGGATTGCCACCCCATAACACCCTCAAACTAGTGGCTAAGTCAAGGTGTCTAATAGAGATTTAAAATAAATTTTTGAAAAGATTGTAGAGCTCTAGAGAAAAAGACTGGTCAATTAAGTTAGATGATACTCTATGGCCTTATAAGGCGACATATGGGACATCGATTGACACTACACTCTGTAGGCTAGTCTATGGAAAAGATGTCATCTACCTGTTGAATTGGAACACAAGGCATATTGGGCTATTAAACTTATGAATTTTGATCTTCAACATGTAAGTGAAAAGAGAAACTTCCAAATTAGTGAACTAGATGAATGGCAACTAATGACTTACAAAAATTAAAAAATCTAAAAGGAGAGCCAAAATTTATCATGACTAGATGATTAAGCAATCACGAAAATTTAAGGAGGGAGATCAAGTACTCTTATATAAGTCCCACCTAAGATTGTTTCCTATTAAGTTTAAATTAAGATCGTCTGGACCCTTCATTGTGGAATAAGTAATTCTATACAGTGTAATCAAGGTAAGTCATCCTCATAAGGGTAATTTTAAAGTTAATGGTCATCTAGTGAAGTTATATCTTATAGGTGAGCTTCATAATAATACCAAAAATATTAAATTGACTAAGCCACCTTAAGTATAAAAGGTACATTGAAATAAAGATGTTAACCAAATGTAACTTGAGAGGTAACCCAAGAATTAGGATCTATTGTACATTAATGTCATTCCATATTTCTTCATTATTTTTCTTATTTTTATTTTATCTTTTTATCCCTTTTTCTTTATGTTTTGCAAGGATGTTAGTATCTTATATCAGATGGACAGTCCCAAAATCATGAAATCAAAATCAAGATAGTTTATGACTCATGGAGTACCAAACTCCACTGTCTCACTTGTCAAATATGCTTATATTGTGTACATTAAGGAGAATGTATAATTTTAAATGTGGGGAAGGGGATTATGATTTTCATAAGCTCATTATAATATTTTTATTAAATTTTATTTAACTTAGTCCTGAATTAGCTGAAATTTGTTAATAAATACTTTATTTCATTTTTTATTTTTTAATTAGTATGCAAAAGGATGATAGTTAAAACAAAATTGTTTGTATAAGTCATGTTGTTAATAATCATTGAAATAGTCAACTTGAATAAAAAATGCATATTATTTACACCCATAAGACCATCTTTTTGTGAGTTTTTGAGCCTAAAAACAAAAATTCATCAATTGTTAAGCTCTTTTTATTCTTTCACATGTGTCATCATGCATAGTTGAATGATTCAGAGCATTAAAGTGATAAAGGCTCTTAAATTCAATAGTTGTTTAAGTCTATTTCTTTGGTATTTACCTTACTGTATTTTATCCTTTAGGAATAACCCTGTTAAGTCTTAGCCTTTTTCATTGATTATAACTCAATTGTTAACCTTTATCATATTTTTTCTTTGAAGTCTTTTTTATTATTTTAAACCTTGAAGGCTATTTACAATACTTGAGTGTATGAAATTTAAAATTTTGAAAGTTCCAATATTTCTTTAATTGTGGTATAAGAAGAATGCTTGAAAATAATATTTTGATTAAAAAAGTATAGTACCAATGGATTTATAATTAAAGGACTTATATATGGTGAGAAAGTTTCTTGTAATGTTTTCTTTGTAAATTTATTTAAAATTTATCACACTTTTATTATCCCAATTATACCTTACCTAATCCCCATTACAACCTGATAAAGATCTTTTGATTTTTTTTTCTAGTTTACATACAAGTTGTGAAGATGTGATAATATTGCAAGCTTATGGTTAAGAGTTCTAACTATGCATTGATTTGAAAGTTTGATACTTTTCACCCTAAACACTTAAATGCATTGCGATAAACCTTGGTGAGGGTGTAAGGTTTTATGCTTTTAATTTCAATAAGATTATTAACGTGATTATTATTAATATTGACTTATGAAAAGTTTTAAGATAACTTGATTCTACTTGTATGTTAATTTGATCAATATGATATGATGATTTAGAGTATGGGTGGATAGGTTGGCACTAATAAAGGATGGATGTTGTAAGTTTAATTATTTAGATTATGATTTGCTTGAGAACAAGCAAAAGTTTAAGTGTGAGAATGTTTGATAGATGCGTATTCGACTATAATTATACATACCATATTTAATTTATTTTGCTTGTTATTTCATAATTTTGTTGTATATTTCAAAGTTACGAATACCTTACCAGACCTAGTACTAGATTGGGTTCTGGTACAATACTGTACGGGTATCGATCAATATTAGGTATCATTTCGAGTAATTTTTTAAATTTATGAAATAGTCCCTAAATTTTTCTAGAAATTACAAAATAGTTCATTGTTATATTGTACTATTGTACTATATACTTTATAAGTTTACATCAATCTTGTTTCCAAAAATGATAATAATAAATAATAACCATAATTAATATGAAATAACAATAATTTTCAACTATTTCACATATAAATAATATCCACAATTAATATAAAAAGACAATTATCGCCATACAAATATAAAATTAAGAATAATAGAATGTTTTAAAATATTATAATCTTGTCATATAGTAAATAATAATTACATCAAAATATCCAATAAAAACATAATAAATATCCTTAAATCTCAAACTATTACAATTTACAACAAGAGTTTGTGATGAGGAACCAACCAACTAGAAGTGAAATCTGCTGGACCCCGCTTCCGAAGCCCAACATTCGGAATCAAACACGGAAGCAGTACTTGCCCTCAACTATACTATACCTATTTCGGTTCATTTAGCAAAACTTCCTCTAGAGAAATCAGATTAAGGTGTTCTTTAGATGAACTAAAAGAGAACTTCAAGATCTACAACTTTCATGAAGACTTTAAAGACAGATTGTATCTTCTGTAGGGTAAAAAATGAAGCATAAGATAGGTACAAACGAAACCAAAGAAAAAAGTAGATTAATAGAAAAAGACAGATGAATGGGGAAAATTACTATAACTTTCCCTACAGATATCAGATTAAGGTGTTAATTATATGATTCGAAAGAGGACTTCAATATTTACAACTTTCAAGAAGACCTCAAGATAGATTATATCTTTCTAAGGGTAAAAAATGGAGCAGAATATGGGTATAGATGAAACCAAATGAAAAAGCAGAAGATCAAACTTAGAAGAAGCAGAAGATAGAAGATAGCAAAAGACAGACGACACGTCATCACAGAAGAAGCAAATCACATATGACACGTCATCATAGAAGACATGTCATCACAGAAGAAGTAAAACATAAACAACACGTCATCACAAAAGAAGCAAAATGCAGAAGATACATCTTCCCTTATAAGGATCATAACTTTCAGCCTAGAAGTCCAAAAATTCCGTACTATATATCGTTGGAAAGCTAGAAGGAAAAGCCACAACTTTCCAAAAGATGGCATTAACTAATTTTGCCTCGATTAAGTCCAAATTTTCCCCCGAATTCAACATACGATTTCTACACCTAGAAAAGACTTGGATTTTGAAATGAACAACTACAAAAGAAACATGCACATACACTTGTGGAACTTTTTAATTCTAAATCTTTTACCAAATCAACAAAAGCTCATACATAACTTTAATTCCATATTAACATTATAAACAAAATCTTAACACAAATACTACGTATATAAGATGCTCAAAGTTTTAACATGTTTATGGAGCTGTCCAAAAGTGATTGAACTAACTTAGTTACAAAAGTTTCTATATCTTGGAGTTTTCGATGCCCTGCAAGGATTGCTAACCTTCTTGTTCTGCATCTAAGGAGGGAATAGTGGGGTGAGCTACACAGCTCAATGACTAACATATTAATAGTCATTGGCAATTGACCACAAATTAAAGCTTATGCATATCTATATATATATACATATATTCAATCATTCAAGCATTCCTCAACTTAGTTTAATACTCATAGAACAACACTCAAATGC
>JANVCQ010000001.1:20715641-20733068 GCA_025531925.1 Erythroxylum plowmanianum
CTATAATTAGAGGCCAGTGACATGCTCAATCAGTGAATGCAATGAAACCTATCAGTCCGTCCCAATTTACCAAAATATCCTTGCTAACAGTAACGGGATGTTACATATCTACTCTGTAAGCTATAAAGAAAGAATATCAAAAGAAAGTTAGCCAGAAAATTTCGGTCTTCTATTTATTACTTAATCACTAGGAACGAATAATTACTAGCGCCTAACACATAATTAACAGGGTCAATACCATTGTAATAATTTACAATATAAGATGCAATTTTAGGTTAAGTTCCACTTAGCCTTGAACAACTGATACCATGCAATCATGGCATCAAGAAACAAGTCAATAACAAATAAAGTCAGAGTCTAAAATAGAATGTAAGTACTCAGTAGCAAGAATTAACCTTTGAAAAATTGTCAACTTAAATAAAATAACAAGTTGTTAAACTTCCATATTATTGGCATAAGTCAAATAATGCTTTAGCATAACCATAAAGATAAAACGAAAAGAGAAAGACAGGCCAGGAGAATTGAAAATCTATACTAGAAAAAGAAAAAGAAAAAGAAAAAGAGAGGAATGTAAACTACCTAACGATGTGAATGAAACCTAAATTAAGATGCACATAAGGTCAATTCTCTCCAGATATAACATATTTAAGCATTCACCGATCCTCATATTATCTTTCACCACTTGGTACAGATCAATAGAAAGTAAAACACAAACCTTCACACAAAAAATGAAGTATAGCATCTATCAAGTAAACCGCATAACCTGGTTTTGATCATAAAATCATCATTTATAAAAAGAAATGCAAATAATAGTGGGCTAACAACACATATCATTATAAAAACAATCGGCAAATCCATTTCTCCCTATAAGTCAGACCCTAGTGAAGAGTGTTAAAAATTCACAAGTGGAGTAATCTCATATCAAAAAGAAACATAAGGATGAAGTAAGTTATATACAAAAATAGGACTTATAATCCATTGTCTTAAAGTTTTAGGTTGAGATGTAATGTTTTAGTTGTATATAGGTTTACTTGAACTGGTTGAATTTCTTCCTAGGCCTCCTTAAAACTCATCATTAGTAATAAAGCTTGATTATAATTTTGGAATTGAATAGCAAAAAGTTTGCAACTTAAATTTGAAAAAGTATAAAGTTAATATAAATCCTAAAACACAAAATAGAAATCGAGATATGGATTATAGAAATTCACAGTATAAGGAATAAAACCCTTAAATATTATAAGTTAAGTTGGGTTTAATAATTAAGGGTTGGTATTCTAAGTTTCTGGTGGCTGTTGCACTTTTGGAAGCGGTTGGAAATGTCATTAGTGTTGAGTGATTAAAGGGTGAAAAAAAGAAGTTGCAACTCCATGAGATGAGATGTCAGCCATGGTTGGTTGGCTTGTGGCTTTTGTGATTGCTGAAAAAGAAGCTCCTTGTAATGGTTGGCGATGGTGCGTCGACAATAAGAGGCTTAGACTTCGTAATGTTAGCAAATATTTTATTGCATGATTGTAGAGCACTGGCTTACAGAGAAGATGGCGATAGCTTTACGTAACTTAAGGTGCAACTGGCCAGTTTGAAGAATTAGGTGACCGACAGCTGGTCTCTAGTGACGTGCGACTCGAATGTTGAGGTTAGGAGTTATGGCAGCAGGAGCAGAGGAGACACCTCTCTTGGCTGGAGCTAGCAGTAGTGGCTATAGTCCTAGAGAAAGAGATGGCTAGGGTTTCATTCTTTTGACTTTAGGGCTTCTAAATAAAGAACACGGATGTTTGGTAATAAGGATAAGGGTATCCTAGCATCAGGATAAGGTTATTCTAAGGTGATAAGGGTGTTTGGAAACATGAATAAAACTATCCTAAGGCCAAAGTAAGAGTTGTTTAGTTACAAGAATATAATATTTTAAGACCAAGAACAAAACATGTTTAGAAGCTAGGATAGTGTATTAAAACATAACAATCCTTATATAAGATAACTTTGAAAATCTTAAATCAAAGGATCACTTATACAATCATCATAATGAGAATTTCCATAGTATATAAGTAATATTCTAAATGAATTTCTGATATGGGGTCAGCTCAGTGAACTTGCTCTCTAACAAGTATGAGCATATTTGTTTAAGTATCTCTATACTTTAGTCTATAGGATCGATTACTTCCTTCATAAAGAAAAGCATTACTTATATTAATATTTTTACGTTCTATTATTGTCTAGTATTAATAGAATAATGACTAGGAATAATTTAGAGATAATACATAAATGTAATATGAATCTCATAATTATAATCTCATCATAATTTCATTTGCAATATATAATGAATTTTATTAAATAAATCTAAATATCTACAAGATAAAGAATGCCTTTAAATTATTTTATTACTAAACTACAACCAACTGATTGGCTATAGAGCATAAACCAACAATCTTCCACTTGCACTAAGTCAATCGTTTAAGTATCTTATACCATATCACCATATGACGATCATGTTATTTTTGGGACAGTGACTTAATGAAAGAATTCTACAAGATTCTTTATAGTGAGTACTTACCTAAATCTTACAACTTTCATCTTAATAATCATTATAATTAAGAAAAATTGCTTAAATACATCCTTGGATCTTTGATAACATCTGAGCTTCTTATACATGCCCAATGGCTCCAATGTTCCATAGTACATCTTCAACAATGCAAGAAACTTTATTAAGTTCATTAAAGAACTTATTAATCCAATTAATAATTTCCACCAAAGGAAAAATATATTATAACTGTTACTACATTTGAACATTTCCAACCTTAAAAAGATATTATTCTAAGTAAAATAGACCTCAATTAGTATTTACTTCTAAAGCTAATATCTATATAATCTTAAACTCAAATATCAATTCATACATAGAATAATGGATTTCTTCTTCACAAGTTTTAGATGTTTCAATTACTAAACATCTTTAATATATTATCTATGTACTTGGACTTAGAATAGGTAAACAATTTCCAATCTATCTCTATAAATTTAATTCTTAGAATTAAGTTATTACCTTTTTATATCCAATGTGAAATGTTTTTATATAATTATATTTTTAACAATTGAAATATGAATTATTATTCTCTCTATAAGTTATATGTCTTTATAACTCCCACTAAAGAGGACAACTATACTCATACTAACCTACTTGCAAGCATGATAAATTCACAATCATCTCCAAAATAAACTCTTTGAATACATCATGAAATTGAATCTTTCAATGTCTCATATCCTTTCAAATATACATCAAATGTATTATCAAAGGCTCTAGTCCCAATGGATGTAATGTCATGAGTTTGAACTTTTCAAATTTCATCTTTCTCCCATTGCTTATCTTGAGAACAATTCTCCTATTAATATACATTGAAACAAATAGTTTGTTCAATAGGTCTGTAAGATTATATATGACCTTTTGGATATCTCATAAACTTTTATTCTCTAATTTAGTTCTAAACTTAGTAGATAATACATGTTTCAACTAAGCATTATATCCTTAAATCATTAACTTTGATTCTTTCAAAGACTTAGCATTTCATATCTAATAAGAAATGTTACTAATTGATTTAATTAGAACTATTAATAATAAGTCATTGTACTAGACATAGCTATAGAAGAAATAATATTACTTCATACAATATCTCATATTGTATTTTTTCCTCCTTATATAAATCATACTCTTGTGGAATTTCATTAGTAAGGTATTTGTCAAAGAATCTCATTCCCTATAGAAAACTAAAAATTTAAAACTCACAACTTCATCTTATCGAAGTGATTCGACATTCTTAATGCTTAATTTCTACTTACATTTAAACAATTTGAACTTTTAAAATTTTTAAATCAATATTTCAATATGACTATATCATATAAAGTCAATAATAATATAATGAAAATAAGTATCATCCTTTTATAAATTGTTATTTCATGTGATGTATAAATTTTACAATTCAATGCCATTATCATCTTTCACCAAAAGTTGATTTGATTATTCTTTAACTTAAAAAGTTTTATAAGTTTCATAAAATTCATAAAAAAGAATACATTTATCCTTGTACTAACTTTATGGTTCTCATCATGCTGATTTAATCAACATGGCATAAAAGGATAGTCTCAATTATCTAACCTTTTATTCTTACCACTTATATTAAACATAAGTTTCCTTTGATTCAACATATGCAAACTATTTGCATAAACTTGGATCAACTACTTTTATTCAACAATATATTTCTTATTATGCATTGAACATTATAATAATGGTGAATCTAAATTCAGTATCAAATGCTCATAAGCATGAACTAGAAATATATATGATATCTATCCAATGTTATAAATGTCGTATCAGCCTTGGTATCGAATTGAGTTCTGGTTCGGTATTGTATTAGCACCGGTCGAGTACCATTTTAAACAAATTTTAAAATTTATGAAATAGTCCCTCAATTTTTTAAAAATTGCAAAATAGTTCATTAGTATATTGTACTGTATAGTTTATAATTTTATGTTGACCTTGTCTCCAAAAATCAAAATAATAAAATTTAAAATAATAATTTATTTATTTTTATTTTATTAATTTTTAGATATTTCACATATAAATAATAACCACAACTAATATTAAAAAGATAATCATCATAAAAATATAAAATTATGAAAATACAAAATATTTAAAATATTAAAATTTTATCATATAATAAATAATAATTACATCAAAATTTCAAATAAAAAGAACAATAAATACCTTTAACTCTCTAATTATTACAATTTACAACAAGAGTTTGTGACGAAGAAATAATCAAGTAGAAGTAAAACTTCAAACAAAAACCTTTACAATTACATTGCATATATAAAATTTAACATATATGTCAAATATAAGTAAAATTAAAAGAAGAAGAGAAACAAAAACTTGAACTTCATTTAATCGTCTTAGGGGGATACCCACTATAACTACACTAACCTCAATTATCATTTGGTACAAAATTCTCATCAGTGAGAGGAGCATCATCATCATCATCATTTAAATTCAATGCATCAAATGAAATGTCAATGCTTTCCCATCCAGGATTATTTTCCAAGTCACTCACATCTACCAAACTCAATTCCTTAGAAACCCAATCCGCCAAAACATCGATATTATCAATGCAAATTGAATCTACTAAATTACTTGTTCTATTAAAAGTCCTAGTAAACAATAAATTTTAATTATTAAAAAATTATAACAAATTATATCTAAATTAATAATGATAATAACATACCTTTTCCGAAGCTTTAAATTGTAATGAATGAGACTAAGTCATTCAATCTCTTGTGCTCCAATCTATTCATTTCTTGGAATGGATGAATTCAATTGTACTATAGATCCTTTCATAGCCTGTTGCACTCATATATTGACTTAAAATTCAAATTGCAAACCATTGCAATTCTAGAACATCAGTTTTGAATTGGTCCCACTAAGAAAACATAAGTAATAAGGGAAAAATAATTCTAGAAACTTTCAATATGGCATTAGACCTAGCATGCTGAGATGCAACCTATTTATCACTTATAGATATTTGTCTCAACTATTTCTTCATCATAACAAAATACTGAAGTGATAAGAAATTCGTTGCAAATCTTGTAATAGTAGGATGACATCAATCATTGGTAAATTTCTTTTTCATTAAATTCAAGACCTATGCATGATTATAGATGAACTTGGTTACCATTTTAACTTTCTGCACAGTCTCATTAATAATAGGAAAATATTTAGCATCCTTTATATTTTCTAGCATTAAGTTAATTCAATTTGCAGTATAAGGAGTTAAAAAAGAATTATACTTGCTTTGTAACCTTCTTTCTATCGCTTTATAAGTAGAATCATTGTTAATAATGAATTGAACAATATTTTATGGCCCTATTTCATTCACAAGTTTATCAAATATTGCAAATAAAGTATCAACATTCCTAATATGGTCAGATGCATCAATAGACTTCAAAAACATTTAGTCCTTTATAGAATAAACCAAAAAAAATTAATAGTAGGCTCATATCTCATATTTGTCTAACCATTACACATGATTGAACACCTGTAAGTAGCTCATTCCATTCTTCTTTCTTCAAAATAATTTTTAATTTTAGAAACTAAGCAACTTAAAAATTTACCTCTGCAGTCATCAATAGAAGCAACTTTGTATCTTAGACTATAAGAGGCTATAGCACCCACCATAGGCTGATAATAGTAAGATTGGGAAGCAATGACTGATGCACCTGTATCATACCACTATCTAGCCATTGCCATATCTACATTGTGAGCCACTTATCTTGATTACATGGTACTACGAATTGACCACTGAGCTCCAGGAGTTGTCTTTGTGCAAAAAAATTCTTCATCTGCCTTCTTCTTTTGCTAACGTTAGGTCTAGACGCAACATTTACTTCTTGCTAGGAAGGAACACTACCATTACCACTATGACCTTCAACATTTCTACTATCATCATAAACACCAATAAATAGACTTCCACTACTAATTTCGTAATTCAATCTCTCCTTTCTGCCTTTCTCGTGTTGATCTTCTTTAAGCGAAGTTTTCATTTGCCACTTCACATCGTAGATTACTTTTTTACAAGGTTCTATATCTCCTTTAACCCTACCTAAGTGCTTCTTTAATCAGGTGATTCTTCCACCTTTCAAATGCTTGTTACAAAACAAGCAAATAGTATAATTCTTCATATCGAAGATCATTGCAGCATAAGCCCCAAATTGGACCATTGTATCTTCATGAAGTGATGAAATGATCATGATTACTTGAATTTCCTTCCATTTATCTATAAAAATAAATGAAGATATATATCAAAATAAAGAACACATAATTTTATGATCAATTATTACCACAAAATGCATTGTTTAGCTCAAAAGTCCAATTAACACAATTACACAATATGCATATCCTTCTTATATAATATAACTCATTTTCCATGATTACATCATACACAATTCAATTTCATCCAACACAATTCACCAATAAGTCAAAAACCAACAATTCAAGTATTCAACATATACAATTACATAATACACATGTCCATCTTATGTAATATAACTCATTTCGTATGATTACATCATACACAATTCAATTTTATCCAACACAATTCACCAATAAGTTAAAAACTAACAATTCAAGTATTCAACATACACAATTACACAATACGTATGTCCATCATATATAATATAACTCACTTTATATTATTACATCATACGCAATTCATTCTCATCCAACACAATTCACCCATAACTCAAAAACCAATAATTCAAGTATTCAACATGCATAATTATACAATACATATGTCCATCTTATATAATATAACTCTTTTTTTATGATTACATCATACACAATTCAATTTCATCCAATACAATTCACCATAAGTCAAAAACTAACAATTCAAGTATTCAACATATATAATAACACAATACACTTAATAGTCATCGGCTTGAATATGTTTAAATACAAATCTAAAAAATTACATGCATGAAGTGAATTGAACTTAATAAATAAAGAATGTTTTTCTTCATTATGTATGACATAAATATGACATTAGTTTATATAGATGATATTTTGATATTTTCATCTTCGACGAAACAACATCTTTAATATATTAAGGCATTCATTTAAATTATCAAAAACAAAGGTCTAATATTATCAAAAATAAAAAATTAACCTTTTTCACAAAAGAAATATATTTTTAGGACACTATATTCAACAAGTTATATTAACAATTATGAAAAGAACTTTCAAATTCAAAAGTAAATTTCTTGTTCAATTTTTTCTTGTTCAATTTATATATAGAAAATGATTCAAAAAATTTTTAAAAGCCTAACTTATGTAATGAAATATATTGTGTAAACTATTATATGATATGATAAAAAAATAAACATGTTCATTAGACATAAGGTGTGATTTTAATGTATATTGATATAAGTAAAATTTTACCTTTTATTTTGATACAGTTGTAGCAATGTATATTGAATGTAGTTTGTGTAGTATAGTCTAAATACATTACATTAGGACATTAACTAAGTCCTTCTAGTGCAAGTGAATCAATACAACATTTACAAGAAAAAAAATTGTTTTTCGCCTTTAATTACAAATCCAAGAACTAATTTGGTTAAATATGTTTGGTTGCTCTTTACTAGTTTCATCACATTAATTGATTAACCTCATCATATGAAGAACATTTTTTCATTTAATTTTATTAGATTAAGAAATTACTTACAATGCATTTGGATTTAACCATCATCAAATATTTCTAACTTCCAAAATTCAAACTCAGATTTCTCAAATCTCAACTCTAACAATTCCAACCATTCACAAGCATTCACAACTCAACATGTTAAACACAACCATTTACATTTCAATTCCAACCATTCAAAAATGCAATTCAAGAACAGAAAAAAAAAATTGAAAATGCACCCAAAAAATCATAATTTCAATTTGGTTCAGTGGATCAGTTTGGTTTTTTAGATCAGGTTGGGTCAAAAACCATATTTGAAAAATCTGGTTTCACTTTTAGGCTAAGCAGTAGTAGCAATGGTGGTGGACTAGTGGAGGAGAGCCGTTGAGTAATAGGCGAAGGAGGGGGAGGTGGAAAGTAGCAAGCAGAGGAGGCTCAATGGATAGGTGGAGAGGTAAACCAATAAGCAGGGAGGCATTATGGAGAAGGAGGCAAACCAGTAGGTGGGCAGGCGTAGTGGAGAGGGGTGCTGACCTCATGGTGATGGCTGGAGGACGACGGTGATAGTGAGAGTGATAAGCGAGAACGATGAGATGGAGAGAGAAAAAACTAAGAGTGAGAGAGTTGAGAGGTGCGTGCGATTATCAGGGGGTGGGGGTTTTGTTAAAAAAATTTTCTAGATTTGTTACAATTTACAGTACTGACCAATATTTAAAATATTAGCTGATACCAGGTGAAACTTTCGATACTGGTTAGTATTGAAGCAAGAAATTTTATTCCATGTTTTGGTCGATACAACACCTTCTGACCAATATAAAATGATATTCAGATCATTATATCTATCATATCACATATAGTCAAGGAAAAGTCATGCAATCATTTTCTACTTATGACAACTATTATCATACTATAGCAAAGATGTTACTTGATGTCCATGTTTATGCTTTCGGTAGGCTAAATTGAGTGAAACAATTTTATCAGGGTATTATACCTTTCAACTCTACTTTATGCAACCTCTTATATTTTGCTATTATGGTGTTGACGTATATCTTACATGTTGTCATCAGAGTTTATGTGATATTAGTTAACTCACAATGGCAATACATCTTGTCATTCATATGATTTTAAAATATCTCTAAAACTTTAATGCCAAATTCTCAATAAGGATTAATAACGAAATTGCATAATGGACATAAAAATTTTTCTATAAAACCTTGAGAACTCTTCTCAAACATAATCTTTGTCCAAGAAATTCGGTTAATAAATTTAGTATCAATTATACTAAACAAGATAAATTTCACTTAGAACAAAAATAAATGTAAGAAAAGCAAGTAATTGATTATATGCCATGATTACCAAATAAAATTAGGGCTTCAATCATGTGTTTAGTTACTCCCACTATTTTATTCGAAATAATAGCTCTTATTACTATTTGGAAAGATTACTCTAACCTTTCTAGTGGGCTAGGATCTCATTCAAATTTAGTTGATCTTTAGTTTGTTCAACAAACCAACTAAACTTAAATTAGGTAGATAACAATTTTATCAATCATATCTCATATATAACTCGTAGATTCATATATAACTCGTAGATTCGTTAGATGATAACTCTTGGCAAAATATATCTTATATGTTATTCCTAGTCTTACTTTTAAATTCATGTGATTATAAGTTTGCTCATCTAAATCACAAAAATTTAGTTATGTAGGACTTATTATTATAAGACTAAATATGTTTGGGTTAAGCAACCTTAAGTTTATTCAACAAGCTTAACAATAACTAGAACTCTACTTCATTCTTATGACAATAGAAAGCAACATTCACGTTCTCAAGGCGTACTTAATATTTTAACTAGAGATGTAATTTTGTTTGTTTCATCAAACAGAAAATTACATGTAAAATATCATACACATAAAACATACAATTCAATATGCATAATATATTAAACATATATTCAAACATACAACTTACGCACTCATAATCAAATTATATGCATAAACATCAAGCTTTATTTAATTTTAGTTATTGATCTTTACAATTTAAAATGCTATTTCCAAGTTTTTGAAAATATTAAATTAGATTAAACTTGTTGATTCTTAAATAAATTAATTTTCTATTCTAAATAAAGATTTGATTTGATTTGAAAACAATTTTCAAATCCAATTGAAAATTATTTCCAATTATCTTGAACCTTTTAACAAAATTTAATTGAAAATAATTTTCAATAAATTATGCCTCTTATTTATTATAATTTTAAAAACTCCTTTTTTCAAAATTATGTAAATAACACCATTCTAATGCAATTAAAAAACAATTTAAAATCTCATAAGAAGTTTTTTAATTAATTTTTTTATAATATTAAAAGAAGCTACTTTCAAAATTAAATAAAACACTTTAAATTTTAATTGAGAAAGTCCATTATATTATTTATTTAGAGATTTATTTCTTAATTAATTGGAAAATTTTTCATTTATTAAATTAGAAAATATTTTCAAAAATATTAAGAAATCTCAATTTTCTTAATTAATAAATAAAAATTTTCAAAATTTAGTCAAGAAACATATTATTTGTATATAAAGAAACAATTTCTAAATAAATTGAATAATGATTCTCTAAACAAATAAAACTATAAATTTAATTTATCTCAATCAAATTGAAATTAATAAATTTAATTAAGAAACACCTTTCTTAATTATTTAGAAAATACTTTTCTTAATTTTAAGGAATTTAATTAATTAATCTCCATCTAATTGAAACTGATTGATTGTAATTTTAGAAACTATTTTTAAAAAATTAATTGGGAACCAATCTAATTATTAATTTTAACCATATTGAGAATATAATTAATTTAATTTTGGAATTAATATTTTACTAAAAATAATTTTAAAACTTATTTAGAATAAAGTTATCTAAATGAAGATTAGCTTATTGTAATTATTAGTTTCAACAATCTCATTGCCAAACACACATTACTTAAGAACTACGACACACTACCCTGGTTTTCAAATAAGCCATATTTCACACTAAGAATACCTTTTTCTTGTTTCCAAACATGTCTTGTTTTTAGTCTTAGAATACTATATTCTTGTAACCAAACAACGCTTGGTCTTAAGGAAAGTTACACTCACGTTGTCAAACATTTCTTGTTATAACCCTAAAATAAGCTTATCCAGGATACCCTTATCTTTGTTACCAGAAATCCATGTTCTTCACCAAGAAGCCCTATTGTCAAAAGAATGAAACCTTGCCGCCTCTTTCTCCGAGGATGTTGTCGCCGCCGCCAGCCTTCTCCAAGGCTATCGCCCCCAGCTCTAGTGAGGAGACGCCTCTTCCCTTCTCGCGTTGTTGTGAGCTCCCAGCCACAGCATTCGAGTTGCACGTCATCGGAGACTAGCCACCATTCACCTGAATCTTCATGCTAGCTTGATGAACCTCCAGTCGCGTGAAGTCGTCGTCATAGCTCATCTAGTGAGGAGACGCCTCTCCCCTTCTCGCGTTGTTGTAAGCTCCCAGCCACGGCATTCGAGTCGCACGTCATGGGAAACTAGCCACCATTCACCTGAATCTTCATGCTAGCTAGATGCACCTCCAGTAGCGTGAAGTCGTCGTCATCTTCTCTGATAGCCAGTGTTCTGCAATTACGCAACAAACTACTTGCCACCATTACCAGGCCTAAGACCCTTATCTTTGGCACTCCATCTTCAGCGACTGCCAGAAAGCTTCTTTTCTAGCAACTGTAAAGCTACAAACCAACCAACCACACCAATATCCCATCTGATAGAGCTGCAACTTCTTCCTTCATCCGTCAGTCACTCAATGCCAACGACATCTCCAGTAGCTTCAAAAATTGCAACATTTGCGAGCAACTTAGAGCACCAACCCTTAATCATTAAATCCAATTCAAATCATAATATTTAAGGGTTTTGTCCCTTTTATTGTGATTTACTAGAATTCATAGCCTGAATTTCTACTTTGTGGTTTTGGGTTTATATAGTATTAATCTCAAACTTTTTCAAACTTAAGTTGCAAACTTCTTGCTATTCAATTCCAAAATTTTAATAAATAACGATCACATATTTTTAATCAAATTTATAGAATTAAAGTTAGCTTTGAAACTAATGATGAGTTTTGTGGGTGCCTAGAGAGAAATTAGATTAGATGTTAGAGAACATATATATAACTAAGATATCATATCTCATTCCAAAATCTCAAGACAGTGAGTTATAAGTTCCATATTTGTATATAAATCACTTCATTCTTATGTTTCTTTCCGATATGGAGTTACTCTACTTGTAAATTTTCAACATCTCCCCTCACAAGTAGATCCATCCACATCGTAGTAGCTCATCCTTAAATCATAGCTTATGTGAAGCTATTTAAGTCACTCCATGAATCACTCATTCATTTGACCTAAATCTATGAATCTCTATTCATCGAACTTCACCAACCTAGCTCTGATACCAATAAATGGTTTTGAAGAGGCTTGGTGAGAAATTATCATTATGATGATTGTATAAATAATCCTCTGATTTGAAATCTCTAAAGTTAACTTGTATAGGGATTGCTATATTTTGATACTACTTATGGTCTATTCTAGTCAAGGATACTTCAATTTGTAGTCATAAAATGTAGCATGAACTATATAGAGGTAACTTAGTGATCAAGATATAATTTATCGCCCTAAAGCAGAATGTTTCATTGTTATCAATTAGTGTTGATTCAGAAAATGTTTAACCTAGGTGGAATGACGTTTTGTAAATAATTTACAAATGTCATTAATTGCACTAATAGCTAATGGTAGAAAACTAATATGATTTGACTTAAAATAGAGTAGAGATTAATTTTATGTCTATATCTAATCGGAACACTATATGATAGAAGGATTAAATTATATAAAAAATTATGCATGGAAAGGTTAATCAAAATCACTTTGACATTCATAAATATTTAGGTGTTCATGACATATTGCTAGATGTCAATCTCGTTTTTTGAATATAAACTGTTTAATTAAAGAATTAAAGGAGTTTAATTTATCTAATTCTAAATATGGTTTAAGGTTATAATTTGTATCTATTGTCAACATATTTGATAACCTAATGGTCACACTTAGAGAACGAGTTAAATAAAGCAAATATATTTTAATCAAGTGAAATTGATTGTAAAATTTGAGAAATTTGATGATTAAATATGAGATATTTAATCAATAAAGATCAATGTAAGATATTAAATCTTACTTGAGCATAACTGATAATTAAGTATAATTAGTTTTATTATAGGTACTATTAGAGAATGAATACATTTATTGTTAGGGTGATTAACATGAACTAATTTCAAAAATGGTTTGAGGGATATATATAACAAGAAAATGATTAAACTTTAGAAAAATGTACGAATTAAAATTCATACTTTATTAACTTTATTATAGTTTATGTGTTAAATTATTTTATAAAATTTTAGTAATCTTAAATTTTCAAAAATCAAATAAAAAATTTGTAATTATTTTGTTGTGTGTATAAGATTAAATCTCGACCCGATTTTTGAACTGAATCGTAAAGACGGAGTTGCTTGGACGGGGAAGCTCTCTCGGCGGAGCAAGTTAAACTGCCCTGTTTCTCTCGGAGGAGCAAGTTAAACTGGCTCGTGTTGACTGTAGTTTAGCGGAAAGATGGTCCGTTGAGGACCTTTTTGATAACATGCGATTGTTGGGTTGATAGACGAAGTGACTGGAGTTTTAGAGAAACTGACAACAACAGTGACGCTGGACTCCTCTGAAAGCACAAGACTTCACGACTCTTGGGTCGTTTTTCGTTTCTGGGCAGTAGTTAAGTGAGAAGTACAGAACCGTAGTTCACATCACACTGACCGTGAGGAGGCTATTGCTACTGTCACGTAGTAACAACATAAGACAAGGACAAGTCCACCAACCGCAACATGCCAAATGGTTAGTCGCTTATTTGTTTTTATTTATAATTATAATTATAATTTTAATAAAAAATTTATTTGTCTTAAATTTTTAAGAAACATTTTAATATCCAAATTCTATATATCTATATATTTATTTATTTATTAACAACTAAAAATCATTATGTTTCTATTTTATAGACAATAAATGTAGTTGTGGTGATTACGATATGCCATCAACCTTGATATTAATTAGTCTAGTTCTTAGTAGTTTAGTCAGGGATTTATTCTTGAAATTTTAGTTGAGATTTTCATTGAATCCATAAATCCATATTATTAATTTAATAGATATGGATCTAATTAATTTAATTCAAATTCGACTGATGATGGTCTATATAATACAGATGTTAAGTAATATCATATATTTTAACTATAAATATGTTTAATATTTAAAAAATAAAATTATTTTTATTCTATATTAAAGATTATATTTTTCTCTTTAATTTTTATTAATTTATTTTGTAAATGATTTCAACCCACGGAAATGGCACCATATCACAATACACTTTTAAGAGATGGGAACATTTTTTCATAACACTTACTTTTTAAAAATATTTTTATTATTTTGTATGATTAAAATATCTTGTATTATTTAAATATTTAATAAAAGACTTTTATAAATTATAATTTTGTATGATTGTTTGACTTGATTTTAATAATTATTTTTATCAAAACATTGAAAACTTAAAAATTCCTATCAAAGTGATAACATATCGAGACCCTTAAATTTACAGTTGATTTAAAATGTATGCATTATTTGATGATGCTATCAAAATGGCTAACTCAATAACAAAAGTCTCTTGAAAAGAAAAACAAAGATTGGGTTCAGATCTTTTATGATACATCTATTTGGAAATTAAAGTAATTAGAGTTACTGGTATGTGATACAATTTGGAAGATCAAGAAGAATTTGCCTTTTAAATTAGAAAAATTAAAAATCATTCGGTCAAGCAAGTCGCCACATTATTCTCCTGCTTTTATGGTTAGAAATCATGCAAAGATACTTAAAAGTAAAGCTAGGATGGTAGTAAACGATAAACAATTAAATGATAATATAGTCTTTGATGGATATTTTCTACCTCATGAAGAAACCTTAATATTTCTAACTAGGGCAAAACAAATTTTCTCTAAGTTTGATTGTAAAAGTATATTTTAGCAAATAAAAATAAATAAAGAGAGTATGTTAATCTTTCTTACATAATAAATTGCAAGATCTTATAATCTAATAAATTTTCACAATAATATAAGCGTATCTTGATCCATCGTATTTCCAATACTTTATGAACAGATAATCTTCAATAACCTTTAACAAAATATTCTTATATTTTGTTTTCTCTCTCTTAACCTTTGTTTCGTTATTTTCCATACATGTTTGATGGAGAGATAAATAAAAGACTTTATAGGTAGAGAGAGAGAGGAAGTAGTTATTCATTTAAAATTCAAGCGATACCTCTTTTCATTATCCTTATTTTTACGTTCCATTAACGTAAATACATCACATTACTTATTTTAACTAAACCTAATATCTCTTATCCAAATAAGTAATCGGGTTTAAAAATGATTAAATCAAAATATATGGGCCACATAATGAAATTATCTAACAGAGTATTCCTTATACTGCATTTTCTACCCCTCAAGGTCATTATGAATGGCTAATAGTGCCTATTGGTTTAAAAAATGCCCCTAAGATATTTCAAAAAAATGGATACCTTCAAGTGTCATAATTTTATACATTATTATGTTGATGATATTTTGATAGATAATATTGTGCAAGATATTATACATCTTCATACAATTGCGTATTTATATGAAAAACATGGTTTTGCTCTTTTTAAGAAAAAGTTAAGGTATATCAAACTGAAATAGAATTCCTTGGAACAGAAATAGATGGAAAAGGTGTTAAAAGATGGAAGAGGTGTTAAAATTCAACCTCATATACTTGAGAAAGTCTCTCAATTTCCATATAAGTTACAAGATAAAAAGCAAGTTCAAATCTTTTTAGATGTATTAAATTATGCATTTGATTATATTCAAAACCTTGCTGAGATAAGAAAACCTTTTCAAACATTGTTAAAAAATGATCAAAGATTTGATTTTTCACTTTACTTGATCGAACAAGTAAAGAAAATTTAAGTTATGTGCTCTACTTTACCTAAGCTTTCTTTACCATCTGACAATGATGATTTAATTCTTGAAACTAATGCTTCTGATCAAGTGTGGAGTGAAGTATTAAAAAAGATATATTATAATGATGTTCATGTTAAAACTAATGAGTCTTTATGCAAGTATACTTCTTAAACTTTTACAAATACTCATAAACGATATCATATTAATGAAAAAGAATTATTAGTAGTAGTAAAAAAAGTTGTCAAAAATTTTATTGCTTTTTATTACCAAAAAGATTTTTGCTACAAACTGATAATACTCAGATGAAAGTATTTATTCAAAATAATATGCCCTATAAGCCTGAATACAAAAGATATATAAGATGACAAACACTGCTGGCTGAATACTCCTTTGATATTAATCTAATTAAATCTAATAATAATGTTTTTGCAGATTTTGTAACTAGGGATGATCAGCCCTAGAGAAGAGATATATGGTCTCTTAGACCAAATCTATGAAGATATAGATACTAGCCAAGCATCAATAAAAAATTTGCTGGATATTGCTAAATCTCCTTCGATATCAAAAGAAATAGTTAAATTACTTCTTTCTTTTTGCCACATATGGCAAGCCAAGATAAATCATTTTGATTATTCTGAAAGCTTTATAGTTTGATTAACAGAGTTCATATATTTGAAGAATCCGACTCAACTTGTAACATCCCAATTTACTAATTGAAATTCGAATATTACCAAAATTCAAGACATACCAAATCACAATTCACATCATATTCACTTAACTTCTTTCATACCCCGAAATAAGTCAATTGAGTGCATACGCTATCTTTATAATGTGTACAAATATCAATTTGTGTATGAATGTTGTAACACCCCCTTACCATAGGATATACACCGGGACGCCTGTAGGTCATTCCGATACATATCATATGATAAGGGTGAGCTACGAACAATCACTATAACACTTCACATGACATCATAATTATAAAACATCAATATGAAAATCACTAATTTTTGAAACCATAAAATTTTCTCATTTCATTTCATAGAAACAAAAAGTTTATACATCTATCAGTTGTCACTGTCTGTACATCACTCCAAAAGAAATCTAATACAAAAGCCTAACTAGGT
>JANVCQ010000001.1:20733168-20750337 GCA_025531925.1 Erythroxylum plowmanianum
GCGAACTCAGTGAGGAACCATCATCGATGGTTCACTCAATTCATGCAACATTCAAACAGATCACAGTTATATCATAAAAGCACATTCAGAAGTACTGCCTTTCACTCAATCAAAGACATTCAATCAAATGCATATGTGACACTTTTTCAATTTATTACGTTATTGTGACCGAGCGTCTAAACTGTCCCAATATAGGCACATTATTCGTTGAGCCTGAGGCTCTGAGTCACTGTGGGTTCGAGGTCCAAATACGTTGAGCTTTCAACTCTCGGTGGCTGCTCCGGTCACAACTGTCATTAATTGATCATGTGCTAAACATAATTTTCACAATAAACACATATGCCGGGACATGTCATGAATGCATGTACAGTCATGTGCATGTGCAAAAATTGTCATTCATATATATATAGAGGCCATATGATGCTTGTTCATGCCAAGATATGTTTCTAAACTTCTAACCCGTCCCAAATGACCAATTTATCCTTCCCATCGGTGATGGGATGTTACAAATGTTAATTTTATACATATATATGCAATACTTAATCTAGGGTTGAACCCTAAGCATATACCAGAAAACAATATTACACAGCTGGATCTTCTCCTATGCTTCAACAGATTCAGCCTCAGGCTTCTGCTCCTAATACTATATCTTTACGACCAAATACTTCTGGAAAATCTCAAATATCAAGAAATATTATGACTATAAGTTCTCTCAGAGAACATCTTGCTATTCAAGGACACTATGAAATCATGAGAGATCTATATTCCCTACAAAATAATGTTTTTTCTTATATTGATTTTTAAGGAATATATGCTAGATTGAATTTTTTGCAGGGAGCTAATCCTCAAGCAATCATAGATTGGTATGATTTTGGTGCTATCAATGCCATCTATTTAACAAACCCTGAATTTCTTGAGATTGCTTCTCTACCCAAATCCGTTCAAGAAGGAGTTAAAGATTGCTATTTAAACAACCCTATGATAACTCCTAGAGATACATTAATGTTGAAGATTTTATCCACCGGACTAGAATTTTATGAAGACGAATGATCTAATGCTTGTCATTTCATCATGGTTAGAAAGTTCAAACTATTTCCCATTATGATAGACATTAAATTGAGAAGAGAATTCTCTAATTTTACTGAAACAGAAATCTATTACCAATGAGGAATTGAAATGAAGACCATTATCTCTACAATGGAAGCTTCCTTTAAAAAAGGATTAAAAAATTACGCAAGAAAGAGCAATTTGTCATCATTAGTGATAGCCCCAGCTAATACGACACCTATGTTTGTAGAAAATTTTGTAAAAATGAAGATAGGGATGATTGAAAAAGGAAAGATTAAATCTAGCTCATAAGCTCAGAGACGATTATGCCATCTTGGGAAACATATTGAAAACATTTGTCTAGCATGTAATGATGGTGTCGAATCTTTAAAAGGAAAAGACAAAGTTGAAGATTCTAGAGTCGACATATACAACGACTCAGAATAATTGATATCTTCTTCGACGTAAAGAAAAGATGCTCTTGTCCTTTGAAAAGTAGAAGACTCTTTTCAGATAAAGAAAAAGATGAGGAAATCCTGTAACTTCTCAACCAGAATTGGTTTGTTATTCATCGTTATATATATCGAGAGAGCAATAGATGCACGGACTGGCTCGCCGCCTAGGGAGCTCATTCCGACCTTGGTGTCACTTATTTTGATGTTACACCTATAGGATGCCATAATATCCTTTTAGAGGATAGATCGGGGATCTATTTCCCCAGACTTATTTTGTAATCGGTGTACTCTTTTTTTCTTTATATAAAAAAAAAGATGAGGAATCTCTTCTACCAAGTAAAATCAGATAAAGAATCTCCTCTACTAACAAAATGAGGATAATACCAGACACTAAAGAAGATATAATGTAAACTTTTATTTTCATATTTGAGATCTGATTGTAAACTTATAGTATAAATAAAGGCAAGCACTCCAGAATCCTTTCTCTTCTCTCTTGTAATATCTATCTGCAATAATGAAATAAAAAACCTTTTAGCAGATACATGTTTATCTTTTCTATCTTAAAATCCTTTACTCTTCTCTCTATTCTCTTTGGTTTACGCTTGAAAGTAGGAAATGAATCACGTTCTACTGAGCTTTCTTGAATGCTAAATGGGGATAAACAATCTTTCTTTAACTCAGCATACTAGGTGTAGGTGGATTAGTTATAATTACCAATGTGTTTTCTTCAGATCAGGTATTTATGAATCAAACAAGTTTAGGAGATCTGTGTTTTTATTTTTTATTTTTTATTGTAGTTTTTAGTTTTTAGTTTTTAGTTTTTATTTTTTATTTTAATTTTTAATAAAAATAAAATTTTAATTATTAATAAATAATAATTATATATTAGATAAAATTTAAAAATAAATTATTTTTATAAATAACTTACAATAAATTAATTTTATTTTAGTTTCTTATATAATATTTATTGATAAATTATTCAAAAAATTATTATATTTTATTAAAATAAATAATATAATAATTTAATTTATAAATTAATATTTATATGTAATATAATTTTAAATTATTAGAATAAAATTTATATATTTTGAAGATATTTTGAATTTAAATTATAATTTTTATAATTCTTATTAATAATGGATATTATATAATATATTTAATCAATAGTAAATTAATATAATTTTTGTAAGTTATGAAAATTAGATTGTATATTAAAATTAAAAAGTAGGAGTTTACTAATATTTAATTATGATGAATTTAGATTAAAAAACAGTTTTGTATGTGTCTTTAGTTTTATATATAAAGAAAAGTGGAAAAAAAAAAGGAAAATGAAAATGAAAATTTGGGGCTTCCAATTTTTGAAGAGTGGACTTATTTTATATAGACCACATAAATATATGGACAAGGAAAAAAAAAAGGACCATATTAGAACAGAATTTGATGTGACAATAGGGAGGTCCCTTCAAGTTCATGGGCGTTATGGACACTTTCCCGTACAAAGCCAGTTCTGACACAGATTTTGACGGCCCAATTGCTCTGAGGCCGCGCACACACGCCTAGTACCTCAGAAGGAGCTAGCAAGCATCCACCTTTTTATTCCCTGCATATTCTTGCTAAACTCTCTCATGGTGATCGCAGCTGCTTCTTCGCTCTTCCTTGGTAATCTCCATTGCAAATCTCAGTGTTAACTTTTTGTTTTAGCTTTTCACTTCTTCTTCTCTGTTGTACCTCTTTCTGATGCATTCTGTTACTTGGTTAATTAATCATAGGAGAAACAATATTGTTTGAGTGTTTCAGGCATACCCATGTGTACTAGTGATTTCATGGCAGATACCCATTTCGATATTTTGGTTCATTTCAGTTTCCATTTGTTGGCAAAGCTTTCCCCTTTGCTTTCAAATTTGAAGCTTTGATTGGATTTTTACCAATACCCAATTTGCGAACAGAACTTTTAGTTTGAACTATGAAAGTGATGCAATAATTTGGCCTTTTCTTTTCACCATATCTTTCTGCAAGTGCTTCTGGGAAATGCCCCTTAATTTCTATCTTTTGGATGGTTTTGGATGGGTTATTGCTAACTGGGGAAGGTTTTGCTGTAAATTTCAGTTTGCTGTATTATGTTTGACAAACCCCGGAGTAAAATAGTTGAGTCAGCAACCCACTTACCCCGTTGAGTTAAGATGATGAAAGAAAAAGCGGAATTCTGTTTCTCTGGCTTTCCTTTTATTCCCTATTTTCATCTTACTTTTTATCATTTTTCTACAAAGTATGGTGCCTGAAGCAGAAGATGGCACGGCATGTAATGTGGATAAATCAAGCAAGACATATTTTCAATTTTTTCTCTCTTTGAGACAAGCATCATGATTTATATCTTTAGTAGAACTTTACTCTGTCATCTTGATAACTTTGCAGTAAACATCTTTCTTTGGATGATTGTTGACCTTGGTTATTTGCAGTCAGCCTGGGCCATTTACTTGGCAATATCATAAGAATTAGTTGATTGGAAATTTCTGTTATTTGTTTACTCTGTTTCGTCACAGATACTGGTATAGATTTCAAAAACTTTTATTGTCTCTTTCAACTCCTTGTCAATCCCCTTCCTTGTGGGCCTGCCTCTTGTGGAGGCTTGAGGCTTATTGATGATACCGTTTTCAACGACATCGCTTTTTATTTTGCTTTCAGGTCCTTTGCAGTGCCAACTATGCCACTCAGATGGAGTTTGTTGTTCAACATCTTATGGGATAACCAACAGTTGGATCAAATCTTCTATTGATAATGGCAGAGATTCTGATTTCTCCAGCATAGGGTACATACTCAATTTGAATATTTGGCTGCTACTCAAAGTTAGAAATATGTTGAATTCCATGATATTCTTCCTTTTTTTCTGATATTTTTTTCCTCGTTTCTGTGTTATTTAATTATCCAAATTTATGTTTATAAGTTTTGGATTTGAATTATATACAGCTAACATACACCCTCAATCCCTGATCCCCAGGACAAAGTAGGAAAGGAAAAAAAAAAGGAAAATCATTATCATATATTAGGAGAATGATCTTTTCAGTAGTCTTGGTTACCTGAAAATTTTTCAATCATTTCTAATTTTGACATTGAGTTAGCTGTTCATGGGAACATTTGATTGAAAAATGCTGTTATCTTCTGTAAAATTTCAGATGTCGAAATCCTCTTTTTGGATCAACACAATTCCATTGGTCATCTGTAGGACGTGATCTTTGCCATTTGAAAGTTTCAGTTGCTGCAGACTACTCTGACTCAGTTCCTGACTCGACCAATTATACAAGTCTCCAAGGTTATCATCCTCTTGAAGAACTGAAAATCAACAAAAGAATCCGGGAAACTCATCTTACATCTGCTGAAATAGCAAGAACAACTCTTGAGGTTTGTACTTGTGTGATTCATCTGCTGCCACTGTTATCATATTCTTGTTAAGCTTTCCCTTAGCAAGACCTTATCTCAAGAGTCCCTAGTTGCTTGTATTGGTTTCTTAGGCCAACACCAGTGCTTTGCTGGTCTTTCCTGGAAGTATCCACCATGAACCACATGAAGAAATTTCATGGGCAGAATATCAGTATGTTATCGATGATTATGGAGGTCCGTCATTGATGTTATGTGGGAAACATGTATAACAACATTGGCTTCATTTTCCATTGAATCTCATTATTTCATATCTTATATTGTTGCCAGACATATGTTTTGAAATATTTGATGATGAAAACATCTTGTATGATCGTGAAGCCAGCAACCCTGTGGTAAGAACATACTTCCTGCTAAATGTTTACCTACAACTGAAATGGACGTATTACTGTACAATTTTCCCATATCTGCAAAAGAAAGGAGCGATTAAGTGTCTAGTCGACCTAGTTCCTTGAATACCCTTAAAAACATGAGGTAGATGAAAGTTTATTATTAGATTCTAGTTTAGCCATATTGCTTCTTTACATAATTATCTCTATCATCTGTTTCAAATAGGACGGTGAAACACATTTGTAGTTTCCCCTGGACTCCTTTGTTTTTCCATTCATATCAGGCTGAAGAAGATGAGTAATTCAGTTGTTTATTTCATTTTCCTTATGCAAATTTTCACTCTCCAACAATTCCCTCATTGCTTTTCCCAACATGTCACATCCTGTCATGCTATTGAGTAAACAAATGCTATTGAGTAAACAAGAAACCCCTTCTTTAATCTTCAAATAAAAGATCAATGCTTCAGACTCTTAGCTTATTAATTTCACAGGTTTGACAATTATGCAGCAAGCAAAAGACATTTTCTTCTTAGGATTTCATACCAGTTTTGTAAATATAGTGAAACTTATTGATAACCAATCACTGAAGATTCATAGTGAAGTGTGATTTTATCTAGAAGCTACGTAGAGGTAGTGGTTTTCAAATAAGTGATGAGTATGTGAATCTGCGAGACCTTATTGTTACCTGAACTTGAATCACATTTCTGATATCATTTCATTATGTTTAGAATATGTTGATAGGAATGGATATTCCAATGTATGGGAACAAAAGGATAGCAAGTGAGTACAACGTTTTCAAGACTAGTAATGATGAGGATACTCTGTTTGATGATGACTATTTGGAGGTAAGCATTCACGTCTGTTTATTTCCCCCAGGTGAATTATTAGTTTTCTAAGGTTATTTTGTGTACTTAGAATGAATTTTGTATAGGTAATGGTTCCTGAAGTGTCTGATGTCCCAGTTGATTGGGGGATGCCTGACACTTGCAGCTGGATTCATCCTTTTTATTTTGCCAAGTGTTTGACTAAGGTGATTACAAAACTTAGTTTCTTGTATGTTTGGTAGAGAATTCACTTAATTGGGAATCTTTATTTACCTCTTTGTGTCAAATCTAAAAGATTTGCAGATGACAGTTGTTAAATAGCTGTCAATGATTGACTATCTTCTGTCTCTTTTTGTTTTGTTTTTTCCCATTGCATTGTGAGATATTTTTTCGGAATGCCATTAAGGAGCACTAGTTAATAATTGTAGATAGTTTTCCAAAGTGCACCTAATGACTTTGCGTATGATGGCAGCTATTTCTTCCTTTTCCCTTTTAACATGCTTTCTGCTCTATCATAGGCAACTCAGATGGAGCATGATAGAAAGATGGAGCATCCCTCAAATGGTGTCTCTATTGTGGGATACCTTAGGCCTGCTTTTTCTGATGAAGAGTCACAATTGAGAAACTTATTCCATGGCAAGGATAGCAATGGGTATAATTCAGATTGGAAAGGTATCTTATGGATATGTTGTTGATGCCAAAAATAACTTAATGCTGGACCTAGCTTTCAGATAATCATTTTAGTGTGCGCTGAGGAGATAATAAAATCATCTTTGTAATTCCATTTCTTATTAATGAAGTGGATTATATTTCTGTTAAGTTTTTCAAAACTGTGATTTTCAGAAACAACCTGGATTAGATGAATCTTGTGCGGTATTGAAATTTGTTCTATTAGGGGCAGGAGGTGGCCCTTCATATTCTCTATGAATTTTAGCAGCCATTGCCTCTAGATGAGAGTTTGTTCTTCTCATAGGGTTATCAACATGTTGAATTGTTCCATGAAATTTCCATTTCCATTCTTTAGGTGAAGATATCTCAAGTTTTGGTCCCATAAATGATGGAAGCAGGCCTATTTCAACTCTCTACAAGTTAGAGATCATGGGAATAGAGCTATTCTCTGTGTATGGCAACCAGGCATGTACAGCTTCAACTATATAAGTTTGTATTCTAGCACAATTATACCCTTTTATTTCTTTTTCAATTTGTTTTGGCTGGATAGGGGTGGGAAGCAACACGGATTATTGGTACTAAATCTGTAACTAATCATGATTTTAATTAAGATGAAGATGTGAAATAAGATACAGCTCATTATTGGAGCACGGCAGCAGTTTTCAAATGATAAACTCTTGCAACTGTTATTTATCTTTTACTTAACATGGCCGTATGAAGCTTTTTTTGTGATGGGATTTGTTTATACTGAAGATCAACTCCAGTCCTGATTCTGCTTTTCTCTGGTATAGCAGTCTGTAATTAGTCTACAAGATTTTCAAGATGCTGAGCCTGACGTCCTTGTCCACTCAACATCAGCTATTTTAGAGCACTTCAGTGCAAAGGGAATTAGATTCAATGTTGCTCTGAAAGCTCTTTGTAAGAAGAAGGGCCTACATGTTGAGGTAGTCACTTTTCAAATGCTATCCATTTTCCTACTTTTGCAGGTTCTTAGTTCTGTCTCTGTTGGAGTTATTTTTGATTATTATTAAAGTGCTGTTGTCTACCTTATTCTTATATGAATCCAACATTCATGCAATTATTTATAAGATTATATGTTCCGAGTTCTAACACTGCCCTGGGGCATCAAGCCTAGCCCTGGTCACTTTTCCCCTCCACATTAATTTCATCAAGTATATGATTAGCATTTCAAAAATTATCTAGGGGGCAAACTTGATTGGGGTTGATAGCCTTGGCATGGATGTCAGAATTTTCTCTGGGGTGGAAGTACGCACTCATCGATTCCCCTTCAAAGTTCGGGTAAGTTACATGTTTAAGATGACCTGCAGCATCCCTTCTAATCCAGTCCATGTGAGATTTTCAACATTTTATTGCAGATGTCTATCTGATTATATTTAAACTGTCTAGATCCTTGAAATTTTCAGAGGCAAGTGTATATGATGCAGAGTTAGTATCATTTTCATCATAATTTAATGACTTGGAAATTCAGTTACTGACTGCAAAAGCAGTTAGTTTTGAAATTTGATCGTTTACCTATGCCTGTGCAATTTAAGTTCTGATGATTTAGATTTGGTTACATTCTGTAAATAATGCCAGCATATTTGGTTTTCTAGTTTAAATTACATCTTCCAACACTTAATGATAATTCTCTAGCTGATGTTACTATCCGATTCATTGAAAGAAAATTTTTGAGAATTTATCACTTTGTTCTGTGGAGGCTACTTGCGAAACAGCTGCTGAGAAGCGGATTCAACAGCTATTGTTCCCGCGGTCTCACCGGAAGAAGCCCAGAAATCGTGGTGATGGCTTTAAGAGCATGAAGTCATTATAAGTTCATGACCCTCCTACTGTGGCAATTAACCAATAAGGGAGTTGAGATCCAACGTAAGCTCTCGGATGTGCATTGAAGGAGAATAAATAAATCCTAGAATTAGTTTCAACTGTTTTTCTTTCGGTTGCAACTTGACAGAAGTTTGCTGCCGTAGGCTTATGACATGAGTTCTTTGTACTAAACAATGGGTTCTGTCGTTTGTAAAGGAGCAGAAGGTTCACTTCTCATAACATGAGCCAGTTTTCATACTGAACCATTCTACTCGTTGCTTCTGCTTGTTATCTCTTATTTTAGTTTCAAGGCACGGTAAAAGCATTTTCAGGCACATACTCTCTGAAATTCCATTTTGGTAATTTAATCAATCGTAATCATGTAAATTAGTTGTTAACATCAAGTGTTGCACACATTGGTGCGTTCTCACCAACTTTTCTTCTCTGTTGGTAAGTTCTATTTGACGGTTCATCTAGAGTTTCAGAAAATCAAGAAAACACGCTTCAATTGATGACTAATGTTCCTCAAAAACTGCTAATTTTCTGAAACATTATTGACTAAACCACTGCGGGCCGCAGGAGTGACAGAATTTCCAATCCCTTGATGCCCTGCAACTATCATTAACTTTTTAACTTTTTCTTCTGTTGTCATTCAGAATTCAGTGCCGCTGGTCCTCAATTTCTTAAAGCTCCATTGCTTTCAATTTCTAAAAATTGATTTTAAATGATCATGATTTCTTCACCGTCGCATCTCTTCCAACATTCTTGTTTTCGTTGTCTTGCCTTCCACTATACCAGTTCTTCACCGTCGCATCTCTTCCAACATTCTTGTTTTCGTTGTCTTGCCTTCCACTATACCAGTTGCTACTATCCCCTGTTTTTGAACTCCCTGCAATAGCCCCTTGATTGCAGCTCCCAGATCCAGCCTCCTCACTGAAATGTTTGCTTCTCTCGATATCTTCATTGGCAACATCGGCATTACGTTGATCATCTTGCCTGTCACTGTCACCCCTACGGAAGCATCACAGAAATTTGACATAGTTAATATCACATTGCAGGAAAGCAAAGGAAATGTTTCCATCGTCAGAAAGTCAAAAGCATTAGCTGAAAATGATGTTCCAAGCGACATTTTCAGTTATGTTTGATGACTGATTCCTTCCCAGCAAGTTGGCAAAAAATGATTATAATGTTTCAGCAAACATTAGTATATATAGGTTTTGACTGACTTCGCAGTTGAAGTAAAAAACCGTAAGAAATAGCATCAAACAGCGAACACAAATAGATAGCAAGGCTAACTTTTGGAAAACTGGAGGAATTATTAGATCTGTAGGAGTATCAAATGATAAACTGATAAAAATGTGAAACTGACACGGAAGGAAAGACCAAGTACGGTGACAAAAAAATGCCTTACACATTCTCAGCGTAAGGATCAGCAAGCCCTATTGTACATTCATATCATGAAACCTTGAACATTTCAAGCTTAACCCAATTGATTTTTTGCAGTCCATCCAAGAACTTGTAGTATCATGCACAAAATACTTCCTCAAGATCTTCATCCACTTATATAATTACTTGAAGATAAAGAGAGGTTTTCACTCGAGAAATAAAGGGCAAGTTATTCAGTCAAGCCTGAATTTGGCTTGCTAGTTAATAATCATGATACAACAAGCTTAGACAGTTAGGAAAGGCCGGAGATATGCAGCTATGTTAATGAATTGCTGAAGTTGGAATATGACAAAAATGATATTGCAAGGTATACCCTGAATAGATGACCAACCCGACAGCTACAGCAGCAAAGGCAACAAAGTACATCCAATCAACCTGAACAATATCGAATCAGAAAAAGGAATTGCACAACTGAAATTTCTGATATTAGATTACTTAAATTTTACAAGCCATGATGCAATATAACAAGCTAACAACCTTTTGATGATAAGCAAATATGCGAATCACAACAGCCCACATGTCCGAAGTCAGCAAAGACAGGTTGAGCATTGTGGATCCACTAATCTGCAAATAATAATAGTCAGGGATAGTAACAAAGCATCCATTTGGTTGTTCAAAGCATAACTTACTATTTACTGATCTCACAACTGATCCAAAATTTTCCCAAATAGAAGCTATCACAGGAAAGATAAGTTATAATTATAATACTTGGGAAAAGTTTTAAGATATGCACCATAATAGATAGAATTGCTAATGCATTGAAGTTTGAAAACTTTGAGACAAATGGAAAATCACATAGAGGTAGTCACTAGTCACTGTAGAAAGGTGATAGCAGTGGTGTCAGTTGAACTTTATGGTGCAAGTAGCATAATTAGAGATGTAGCAGCAAGCAAACCTTTAATGTCCTTGACCAATAAACTACATATCAGAATAAAAATGCAGAACAAGAAGCAATTATATAAGGTGTAAAATACACCCAACTTTAGCTCATAATCCACAGTTACTCTTCAGACTCCGATTCCAAGCCCACCCTAGCGGCCGGGCACATTCAAGTACTCGTGACAAAAAGAAGCTCATAGGCATCTAAAATTACGTACCTTGAGTAAAATTGGGACTAAGGAGTAAAACATAAACATGGCCACCGCAAACCCAACAAATGGAAGAGCCTGAAAACAATTACGCAAATGAAACAATGTAAAACCAACCGACACAAGGAAAGTATTTCATGATTTGACAGTTGAAGTTTATATCAGTGCTCCATCACAGGAAGATCTCTATCTATGGAAATGAGATATTAATTTAAATTCGATTTGAAATCCATCACTTGAATGACCATTCAATCTTAGTGAATCTCCCAACTTTTTGCGACAGAGAGGAATAGCTGGGTAGTTACGTTCAGTTCTTCACTTGGCCAGTCGTAAAATTGAAATAGATCCTTTGAATGTCTACTCCCAAGTTCTATTTGTATGAAATAGGCAAAAATCCATGTGGTTTAAAAAATCCACTGCCCACATTTTAGTTTCCCTAAATTCAAGCTTCTATCCCTTTCAGTAACATGAACTGGGCCATTATGTATCTACTCCAATCTCATGACTATAAATTCAAGAGTTCAAATTTCAAGTTCAATGGAGGTTTTACAAATTTCCAAATCAAGAATGTGGGTGGACAAGAAACTTACCGCACCAGCTGACCAACGAATAGATCTGAGCTCATTCCGCTCAAGAATACTTCTACAGATCATATTAAGGAATACAAAGTTTCATGACAATGAGACAAGAAACAACAACTTCAACATTGGTTCAAATAGCCCAGATAAACTTTAAAAGATATTCAACGTAAAATAGTTGCTCATATCAAGGAGATAGAAGAAACAGAAACCTTAATAAAGCCCCAGCAAGGATACGGCAATAGGAGACTAAACTACTAATTGACTAAACAGACAGAGAAGTCCACAACCAGAAATATTCATAATCCTCAAAAAAACAAATGTAAGGAGCAAAGCCAAGGATACATCTGAATAGCACTGATGATAGCACCAAAAATGCCCAGAAATGTCATTAGCTCAATTCTATCAGCATTTTTTACAAAATATTCCTGCAAAGTGTCCAAAGAGCTATGGAAATTAACACTTTGTTTTAGAGAAACAGTTCAATAATGTCATATTTGGCCCAGCCATCACAAAGTAATCAGCCCTGAAAAGGAGAACTTTGAGACCAATGCTTGAAGATAACAGTCAGACAAAAGAGTGTTCAGAAGTATACAGCTAAGGGACAAATCTCTATTTCTGTTCATTTAGAAAAATTTGCAACATCTAACATAGGAATAAACAAGAGAGAGAAAACTGTTTAGATTGCCTTCAAGGCATAGAAAACCCAACAACCCTTGACCCCATGGTCCCCTACAACACAAAGAGGAAAAAATGCCCTCAAGTAAAGTTGTGACTGTTCATATAATAACCAAGTAATAGAATGATAAGAACAATTATGTCGAAGAACCTGCTTTCTGTAAAACCGTTCAAATTAGTGTGAGTAAGGAGGGAACATAACTTGAACCAGCAATGCTGGCAATAGAACAATTGGTAGTGATCCATTTCAATGGCACAACAATTTCTCTTTGTGCCTCTTTCAGGACCAACACGTTGCAGAATTCCTCATGTCAATGGGAGGAAGATTAATCTAAGCACTTCTCCACAAGTATGTAAGAATGCATGGGACAGAATAATGGAAAATAAAAGAAATTAAACTAAAAACTTTTTCGCAAGGATGGAAGAGGCATGGGAAAGCATAATGGGAATAATATTAAAGGTTTTCTGCGCAAATGATGATAAGAGGAACTCTAATAGAAACCTATCACACAAATACAATCAAGAAAAGTTGCAGACAACCCTTTGAACCCCAGATAAAGTAGACATTAAGCTTACCTCACTGACATTAGAGACAGCATACAGTGTTGCACCAGCAATAACAAGAGAATCCCCTTTGCGAGGACTACTCCCTCCTACAAATACAAGTTTAGTTAAAATAATCCATTTTATGATATAACAAAATCCTTTATGACTAATGTATCCAATTAAAAATAGAAAGCAATTTAACATAGGAAGGGGTGTAAAATTTAGAGGTCATTCACCATCGAGTTATGTGATCGTCTACGTAAACAATGATTTGGTAAAATAGCATGTTTCATGTTTTTCTTTCTTTTCTTTTTTTGTTTACTTGACGGATAACAAATCATATATGATATAGAATACAGAACCAAAAACTCTAGACAAATTTCAAATCATACACCTTTAAGTACTGGCACATATGAAAAGGCAAAGAGAAAAGGAGAAAGTATCAGTCATATAGGTTGGCAAGTTTTCACATTACAAACAGCCTTATTTGACTCACTACTAGGAGAAATGATCAACCAACACCATGAAAGCAAACTGACTGCCTGAATTCATAGAATCAGAGAAAAGGAAGGAAAAAAAAAAAGACAAAGAAAACCAACCTAGACAGGGCATAATTTATGACAAGTTGAGTGAAAGATTTTACCTGCTCGGTCACCTGCATGGACATCCGAAAAGACCACCATAACAAGGCCAGCAACACAGACAGCTACTCCAGCTATCTTCTTGAATCTATATTTTGTCTTTAAGAAAATCCATGTCAGAAGCATAACAGATGGAATTGTCCAACAATCTAGCAGCATGACACTCGTAAGAGACGTGTACTGATAGGCCTTCACCACTGCATGTAGATGGAAAATTTTGTCAATTTCCATATAACTAAAAACATTTAAGTTCTTAAGAATTACGATCATACATCAATACTTTAGCAAGAAAATGCCTAGCTGGCCATTCTTTGGTATGGCAAGACAATCATTGCATTCAAGGTCATTGTCCCATCTATCCAGATCCAGCACATTTTTAAGACTTGTTCAAAGCATATGTTTCAAACGAAAATACGTAGCCAAAATTAGATTTTTCAGGGATTTGAGACAGAGTGAGTGATAGTTGGAAGAATACTGAGTAGAAAATCACCAGCAAATGCAAGGACATACTCCAAACAGCTCAAAATAGAATTTAGGAGAAATTATTAGCTTCAGAAGTTGCAATGACACAAGGATGCATAAAAATATCTCATTTCTTTAATGCAAGAGCGTACCCAACTTATGACTAAAAGGAAAAAGAGGCACTGCAGCTTAAGTTCCACAATAAGCTATGTTCACAATATTTTACTCCAAAATCCAGGACTTATCGCAACGGAATTGCATACTCAATACAGAATGGAACCATGAAATAAAATATAATCACATATAAGAAGTACATATCACATAGCTGAAAACATTAAAATGGTATCGTTGGATTTCTATGCCTATGTGGATATCTCCACTACTGTGAGACACTCACCAAGAAAATTGGCCTCTACATCTACCAACCCAAGAAGGACATAGTAGTACCATTTTGCCTGCAGAAATTCCAGAAGGATGTAAATCAACTAAAATATCGTACATAGAAACCACAATAATATCTAATCGGTTTCACTTCATCCCTGTGAAAGTCGCCATTTGCAATTACTCAACTGCATAAGATCTCTAGGGGCTGAATCTATTGATGAATATAAACAAGACAAAAAAAAAGTTAAAAGAAAGCAGAAGCAAATAGATGAAGACAACAAAATCACCTTAAGAGGCTGCTTCCGGTTCAGCAAAATACTTCCGTAAACTATGGCCAAGAACACATAGTTCAGAAAAGACTGAGAAGTTGGGGCATTGACTCCTGAAGACGAAAACATATAGAAGTGATCAAGTTATGATACACAATCGAATCTCAATTTCACAAAGACCGTGTCAAAGAAAGTAAGATACACTATAGAGATCAAGAAAAAAGGGGAGAAAGAGAGAGAGAGAAAGAAACATATGTAATGCTGACATCGTTATTAGCAATCAACTTTCAACAGCCAAAAGTTTAACAAAACAAACAGAAGGAAAAGTGTCTTTTATGCTCAGAAAAGGATTTTTTTTTAAGAGAAACAGGATGAATAATTAGCAAATGGAGACGGAATCTCGAACTTAGAGTAGAAGAAACATCCTTTACCAGCTCTGCAATGTATAGCAATCACTAAGTAATACACGAAAGCATCGAACTTGTCAATGTCAAATGTCAAAAGGACAAACTGATGGTTAAACGTACTTAACACTCCATCACATATATATACCATGAACAAAATAATAACATATAAACGGTGATAACAATCGGAGAAACAAATGAAGACACACATATTTGTACTCGTGTGCATTACAGAGAGAAAGAGACAGAACCTTTTCTAGCCAGTTCAGAAGATGAAAAGCCAGTAGAGGTGATGAGCAGTGAAAGAAATTGTCCCAACCCAAGACCCACCAATGTTTTCTTAGACCAAAACTCCTTGCAGGTTATCATTTTCCGCTCTCTTTCTCCCTCTTACCAAAAGCAAACTCTTTTCAAGTTCCAAGAATCAATTTCCAAAAGTCCAATCCAATAATATTAAAATAGGAAACACCGACAATCCAATTTATAAGTCCAAAGACAGTGAATCCGCAAACCAACAACCACCCACTTGAGCTGGGGTGACGATGTGAATAATTAGCATTCGACAAATAAAGTTCTGAGATGCTGATGAGATAAGCGTGACAACAAGTAATCAAAGATAGTTCCTTTCTTAGAACTAGGAAGAATTAACCAATCTCAGTAACATTAAAGCAATAAGCTTTGGGGACCTGCCAAGTTCTACACGGGAATTGGCTCCAGCCGTTGGACTTGGAGGATGGGGAGAGATTTTTGGCACCTTCTGTGGGAACAATAACACACCTCCACTTTCACTAGGCTTTTTCTTGCGTGTCTTAAACTAAGGTTGTCCGACTTTAGGGCCTACATAGAAATTGTAAGTAATTGTTAGTCCACGAGTTATTTTCATATAACAAATGCTTGGTCACTATCATCGATCCAAAAGCGTCGGCATTTAATCTCCAATTGATATTCACTTTATATATATATATATATGAAATTAATAGTCACTTTGGTATAGAGTCTAGGATAGAAGAAGACCGGATGACACCCCTTTTTCTCACTTTTCAGAAGGAATTTAGCTTAAAAATTTCAAGAATAGGCTTGATTCGATTTAATAGAGCTCTTGAAAGTATGAGAAATTTTACTATGCAATCATCATCATCGTTATACTATGAAATCCCGCAATTAAGCGAGATTTGATAGTACACAGCTTTACTCTTATATAGTAAAGAGGGCGCTTTCAGTAAATCCAATATGACAGGATAATAGTGATGAAAAAAAAGTACGAATATAAATATGTATATATATAGATAGATACTTGATGGTGACCCTAATCTACTAGTACCTTACACCCCTACAAATATCGAATTTTCTCGTTGCTGGTTGCTCTAGAAAACTTCATTGAGCGACCCTGAGGATACGACAATCTTGCGACATTCTTCAAAACTATTATGCAACAAACTATTAGTCCAATATGCAAGTGTTATAAGGAAGATGCGACTTTTCATTTATTTTGGTGTTAAATCATAGAATGAGGTGACAAATGTTTTGCATAATATTTACTAAGTTCAAGTATTTTTACTCTTAGTCATTTAACATAAAGGTGAGTTACAATTTCGATTAACAAAGAAAATTTAACATTTAAACATTGTGTAATGAACGTAATATTTATTAAGTTCAAGTATTTTTACTCTTAGTCATTTAACATAAAGGTGAGTTACAATTTCCTTTAACACAGAAAATTGAAAATTTAAACATTGTATTATTCATAATGATTAATTTAGACCACATTAACTTTGTAATGTAAACTTTGTTAGCTATCAATTTTATTTATATGATAATCAGAAAAGAAGGATAATATTCTAAAATTTCCCTCTTCAATCCTTTTACTTTTAAATTTGCATTAAATGTTCATTACCATTAAGATGTGTTTTGAAAGGTCAAAAGAGCAATTTAGCCTACAACGTATACACTGAAATATTAGTTGGATCCTGGTCGGGTCGGCTGTATTGGGCCAGAACCCAGTCTCAACGATGTATGGGTCGATCGGTCTAATCACCAAAGATCAGTCTCATACCTAACGGCTATGCCAAGCCTAGGTCCAGCCCACGTCCTCCTTG
>JANVCQ010000001.1:20777908-20791184 GCA_025531925.1 Erythroxylum plowmanianum
ACAGAGGCGAAGTCGGATTCGGGGAGACCAAGGCCACGTGTGACGGTAAGGAAATTGTCACATGGGACCAGTTGGGCTCGGATGGACTATGAGCCGAATGCTGGAGCTGCGGCAAGGGAGGGTTGGTAGGCCCTGGGCCTGCAGTGGAGGGAGCCTGGGGGAGAGGAAGGGAGGCAGGGCCCGTGGAGGCTGTCTGGCCCATGGAGGGAAGCAGCTGGGAAGGAGAAGAGGTAACTGGGCTGGGGGATGAAGGCTAGCCCACGGTCGGACCCAGTAGGCTAGGGTACGACGTCGTCCCCTTGTGCATCGAGTTACTTCCAGACGTTTCCTTTCTCAAGCCCCTCGTCTGTCTTACGTCCCTTCTGGATGAGAAACTGGTAACGTGAGGAGTCCGCTGGTCGGTAGAGGATGAGAAGGGACTAACTAAGGTGCGAGGAGAGTCGAACGTTGGGGGGTCGCCCATTGGAGTGTTAGATTGCTCATCGTGGGTGAGTGCCGCGAACCTCGATCCGCGAGGATTGTTGGACCGCCCTTGGGGCGGGCTGTCACTATGAGATCCAGACGTAGGAGGAGGAGGCCGGCGAGTCCGGCGTGTCACCTGCATCCAGGGGCCATAAGCATCTGATGGTGAAGGACTGGTAGAGGGAGCGCCTTCTGAAACGGCGGCCGCTGGAGGTGGGGGCACCTCGGAGGAGGTCCTAGCATCAGGTGCAGGCGCTGGGCGCGTTGGGCAATTGTCGGATCCATGTCCGACCCGGGCGCAGTGGAAGCAAATTTGTGGGAGACCCTCATACGCGACCTGAAGGAGTTCCCCGTCTAACTCGACAACCGATCTAAGAAGGACATTGAGATCCAGGGTGACTGCCACTCGCGTGAAGCATCCCCGGTAAGTGAGGAGCGTTGTCTCGTCTATCTTCACGGTTTTCCCAACCAGATTATCGAGCACTGTAAGAATGAAAGGATGGTAACGGGCAATGGGGAGTCCGGGGAAGCGAACCCAAGCTATCACGCGGGTGACGCGGCCAGAGGATGGGCGAAAGGCCGGGGTCCACGGTTGGACCGAAAGCACATTGCCGGCGACAATCCAAGGACCCTGCGTCAAGGTATGAATATAGTCCCGTTCCTCTTTGAAGTTCACCAAGTAAAAATCATTCTCCAAATCCAAAAATTTTAGGGGACCAGTCGGATGCCACAAGGAGAGGAGACGATCCCTGAGTAGACTGAACCCCATCTTACGTCCCAGCAGCTTGATCACAATCGCTTGTGCCCAGATATTGTCCAATTCGTCGCGGAATGTAGAGGACAGATCAATTCCCAATCTATGAGGTCCCTGCACCAGGTTAATATCTCCATCTTCTAATTCTATTGGGGGGTCTTCGGACTATGTGTGGTTACTGGTTTGGGGGGCCTGGGTGGATGGACCCGATACTGCGGCGCTGTAACTTGTAAGAGGCTGAGACTCAGGCTGTGCAATAGGAGGAGGGTCCTCTTCCTGCTCGCGCAACTGGACTTTTTTGGCGGTGTGGGTGGTGGAATGCATTGCAGGGTGAGAAGTTTCAGTGGCCAGAAACGGCACAAAGAACTGTAGTAGGTGTTAAGATTACTGTAGCAGGTTTGAATGTTACAGTAGCATCTTAAATAAACAATTTATTATTTATATACATATATATGCAAGGCAGTGAAACACGGAAATGAAGATTGTATAAAGCCATCTCGATGTGTATATTGTATATATATATATGTGTGTGTGTGTGTGTGTGTGTGAAAACTGAAAAACAAAGCAAACGTGGCCCTCTTCTATTATTATCAAACTTCTGTCACTAGAAACTAATTGAATGAATGCGATCATGATGTGCCACTCGCATACAAAGGCTTTAACCGATACTTTACCGACAAGTAAAAAATTGACTTTTATCTTTCGTTATATATATATATATAAAAGGGGCAACCACATCAATTAACACACAGAATATAAAAATCACAATTAAGACGTATCTGCGCTTCTAGATATTTGAGAATCTTTCTCTAATCGCATTTGTGTTTGAAACAAAAAAACACTTCGTTTATCAACAAAAAAGAAAGAAGTAACCAAGAGTGAACCGTAAACTTGAGATACGAAGAACAATTCAATAAGCAACTATGCGATATTAGAATTTAGAACTAGGCTTTAATACTACATATAAGCATAATATATTACATAAACATAGTCACAATAATTCTTTAATTCAAATCTCAAAAAATTTTATGTTTTACATCAAAATATAAAATATGAAATATATACTTAGATCCGTGACTTTTGTTGAATTGTAAAGTGAGAAAAATTATTCTTAATGCTTGGATATAGAGAAACTTTATTTCTCTTATGTTTTCCCTTAATAATCTTGCTTTTTGATGGTGAAAAATAATCAGATGTGTACGAGAGAGAGAGCGAGGACCAGTTTCAAATAAAATAAAGATATTTTTGAACCGTTCCCATCAAGCGATAAGTTTAAAATAAATCATTATCTTACTTAATCAATATTATCTTACTCAATTAAATTGACGAATTAGAATTTAGCATTTAATATTATTCAAATCATAATTATTTAATGAGCCACATATTAAATATATATATAGGTTTTACACATTTTATATAACATAACTCATTTTATATGATTACATTATGCAAAGTTCAATTTTATCTAACATAATTCACCAAATAAGTCAAAAATCAATAATTCAAGTTTTTAAAATACACAATTACACAATACACCGGTCCATCTTATATAATATAACTCATTTTATATGGTTACATCATGCACAATTTAATTTCATCCAACACAATTCAACATAAGTCAAAAACTACCAATTCAAGTATTCAACATATATAATTACACAATACGCATATCTATTTTATATAATATAACTCATTTTGTATGATTACATCATACACAATTTAATTTTATCTCATACAATTTATCAGAAGTCAAAAAATAATAATTTAAGTATTTAACATACATAATTACATAATAACACATCCCCTATATTTAAGATATCACAATCAAGTTTTAACTACTTTTTTCCCAAAAAATTTTATTTAAAACTCATTTTTGTAATCTTTTCATTTATAGAAATCTCAAGCAAGCAATAGTAATATTGTGTCCACATTTTTTATCTACGCATATCACATTTATGTTGTACCTTTTGAGAGTTTTTTCTTTAATTATGTCGAAATCTATGATTCATAAATTTGAATATATGGTGTAAGAGACTAAGAGTCAAATAATGAATCAATATATGAAGAGTAGATATATATCACTCCCATTGCACATTGGCTACAAAATAATAATAACTTGAATGTTCAATGCAATACTCTCTAAAAGAAGCCACAGATAAGACATTCCTCATTTGGTATAAAGTATGAAAGTCATTTCGTTATGTTGATTTTATAAACTCTTATTATAACAATAAACAAAAGGTTATGTAGTGTCATGAATATTGATACATAAGAATATTATTAGGGCTTAGTCATTTCTTCGTAATAGAGATCTTAGGACTTAATCAATATGATTATTGTGATGGTCCCAACTAGATAAATTGAGTGGTAAAGATTGAATACATATAATATTATAAGCCGAAAAGATAGAGCTTCACAATTACAACATTATTAAAACTTGATTGTGGCATCTTAAATATAGGGAAAATTGTTAAAACTTAATTTCTAACAATTTCAACCATCACAATTCACAATTCACAAAACATATATAAACAATTTCTATTTCCAACAATTTCATTTCAACCATTACAAAAAATATATAAACGATTTTCGTTTCCAACAATTTCATTTTCATTTTCAACAATTTTGAGCAATTTCAACTCAAACATCACAAAACATACATAAACAATTTTTAATAATTCCATTCTAACAATTTCAATTCAAACATCACAAAACATATATAAATAATTTTCATTTTCGACAATTCTATTTACAACAATTTCTATTTCCAACAAATTTCATTAATTTCAATTCAACTATCATAAAGGATACATAAACAACCAAATATAATGTAATTGTTTTTCAAATTTTAGACTAAAAACAAACTTGGAAAAAATATAAAAATTCAATTAATTTTTAGGTCAGATTGGGTTAGGTTTGGATCTGGATCTATTCTAGATTTGGCGATTTTGGATATGGTTGATCGTTGGAAATGTTGTTAGAGATCAGTGGTGGCGAATCATGTGGAGGAGAGTGCCATGGTGCGGTGGCATCATTGGATGGAGGAAAGTGGTGTGGTGGTGGTGTGGAGGAGAATGAAGAGTGGTTCGGTGCTCTTGTTGTCGTCGGAGAGGGAGAGGCAATCGTCGAAGAGGAGAATGAGAAAGAGATAATGGGAATGTGTGAGAGAGAAACAACAAAATGGGAGTAGAGAGTCGATGAGCGTTAGGTGGGTGGAGTTTTGAAATTTTTGATTTCTTTTTTCATTTTTGCAGACAAGTTCTTGTAATTTTCAAAAATCACGGTATCGACGATATATATTTTGAATACCATCCAATATCACTAATCTCAATTTTGTTTCGCTTTTCAGTCGGTACGAAACAACATTTACATCCTTGCTCAACGTTTAAATGGAAGTGAGACCTACTTCTATTTAACCTTATGTGGGTTCTACTTTAATAAAATTAAAAAAATCTATGTCATTAAAAAAGTGACGTCAACATTTTAGCTGACAGAGGCCTAACTCTATAAGTAGTTCCATCTTTCAAGGGTTGTTTTGAACATTTTCTGAACGTTAGGGTTCATTTTGAACGTTTTGCAAATATTATGATTCATTTTTATCGAACCGAAATGTTAGAGTGTAACTTAGATTTTATTGTAAACTTTGGGAGCTAAAGTTTATGAAAAGGTTTAGTTTAGCATTTGTTGAATAGTTTGATCAATTTCATATAATCATTTGATTATGAAATAGAAATATTTACCCTATAAACTACACTTTTATTTTCCTAATTGATACCATCATGTTGGTTAACTTCTAACAATTAATAGAATTTAATGTTAGTCAATTAAGGAGTGTATTAATAATGCCAACCAATTTTTCAGTTGAAGTAAACATATTTTATGGAAATACAATGTCAATATTGCAAAATGATAAACAAGAAAAGGAGAGAAATTGAGGCACAACATAAGGTGGTAAATGCCAACTCTTCTAGGACAATCGGGCCTTTCGTACAAGGTCCATTGTCCTCTTTATATTGGACCCCAAAGGTTGGCTAATTGTTTTCAACTAACAGTAATAATAGTTCAAAGAGACTCCTACTATAATCAAATTAGTACACTAATCAGCCATCCCATTTCAAGCTAATTTTCTAAAAAATTATTATTTTAAATATAATTTGTATCTTTTTTCTGAAAAAGGTTTTTTAATATATCTAAAATTTTAAGGAACTAGAAAAGGTCCTTTTTTTTAAATTTTTTTTACAAACCTCAAAACTCGTTTGCCGACGTCGTCTCTCTTTGCGTTTTATTGAGTTCACTTCAGTTGAGTTCATTCTTGGACTGCTAAAGCTCCCTCTGTGGTTCCTCACATTGGCTTCCTAAATCCTTAAACAACAAACCCCTCCTTAAGCCCCCTCCAAACTGCACCATCCAACAAAACCCTGCTTAAACCCCAAAAGACTACCATATCTCTAGAACTGATACTTTTGTTGAGTGAAATGAGTAAAAGGGTCTTACTGACCCTTCGCTCTCAATCCAGTTCTTCTCTGTTATTGTCTCCTTCGTCAATTCCCATATGCCATTCACCGTTTTTGTCCAACCACTCTCTTCTTTCCCGCCAACATATAATCTTTAGCATCGCCAGATTCGTCTCGGCTTCTTCATCGGACAATCTGCAAGGACTGGTGGATCCCGACGACCCCATTTTGCTAGAGAACGATCAAGCTGTGTCGTTTTCTAGGGAGGAATTTGCTTTTTTGCGGGATTCCCTGTCGAAACCCGATGCCTCTGTGCAGAAGTTTGATAGTGGTAAGCACTCAAAGGACGCTATTTTGATTGCAGATACTATTTTGAATAACAATGATGTCTTCGGGAGTAAAACCCAGAAATTTCTTCGGCAATATAGAGAGAAATTGAGCGAGACTTTGGTAGCTGAAGTGTTGAATCTAATAAAAGACCGTGAATTAGGCGTCAAGTTTTTCATTTGGGCAGGGAGGCAAGTTGGGTACAAGCATAGTGAACACATGTACAGTGCATTGTTAGAGATAGTGGAAGGGAATAATGGTTATGGAGAGAAGGTACCTGATGAGTTATTGCGTGAAATTAAGGATGAAGACAGGGAATTGCTTGGGAAATTGCTCAACGTCTTGATTCGTAGACGTTGTCAAACTGACATGTGGAATGTCGCTCTGGAGGAGTTGGGTAGGCTCAAAGATCATGGATACAAGCCCTCAAGACTGACTTACAATGCTTTAGTTCAGGTGTTTTTAAGAGCTGAGCGGCTGGAGACGGCTTATTTAGTTCACAGGGAGATGGCAAGTTTGGGTTATACTATGGACAGGATTAGTTTGGGTTATTTTGCACATTCCCTCTGTAAAGCAGGGAAATGGAGGGAAGCCTTGAAGTTGATTGAGAAGGAAGATGTTCTGCCTGATACAGTGCTTTATACGAAAATGATATCAGGGTTATGTGAAGCTTCACTTTTTGAAGAAGCTATGGAATTCTTAAATAGGATGCGGACATCCTCTTGTCTTCCTAATGTTGTAACTTACAGGATATTGGTTTGTGGGTGTCTAAAAAAGGGAAAACTTGGTAGGTGTAAGAGGATTCTTAAGATGATGATTCAGGAAGGCTGTTACCCAAGCCTCGGGATATTTAATTCTCTTGTTCATGCCTATTGCAAATCTGGAGATTATTCTTATGCATATAAGTTGCTTAAAACAATGGTTATATGTGGGTGCCAGCCTGGTTATGTGGTTTACAATATATTGATCGGAGGTATTTGTGGCAATGAGGAGTTGCCTAGCTTAAGTTCATTGGAGTTGGCTGAGAAAGCGTATAATGAAATGCTTAATGTTGGAATCATATTGAATAAGGTCAATGTGAGCAACTTTACTCGATGCCTTTGTGGTGCTGGAAAATTTGAGAAAGCTTTTAATGTTATTCTTGAGATGATGATTAAGGGCTTTATACCAGATACAAGCACATACTCTAAAGTAATTAGCTATCTCTGTAATGCAAATAAAGTGGAGAAAGCTTTTTTATTGTTTCAAGAAATGAAAGACAATCATATTCATCCTGATATCTATACATATACAATGTTAATTGATACCTTCTGTAAAGCTGGCCTAATAGAACAAGCTCGAAAATGGTTTGATGAGATGGAAAGAGATGATTGTAACCCAAATGTGGTGACTTACACTGCTCTTATACATGCTTACCTTAAAGCAAGGAAGGTGTTTGATGCTAACAAAGTTTTTGAGATGATGTTGTCCAGAGGTTGCATACCGAACATTGTCACTTATACAGCTTTAATTGATGGCCATTGTAAGGCTGGAGAACTTGAAAAAGCTTGCAATATTTATGCAAGAATGAAGGAGGATAATGTGAATAACCCGGAGGTAGATATGTATTTTGAGAAAACTAATCCTGATTCTAAAGAACCAAACATTTTCACTTATGGAGCATTAATAGATGGATTGTGCAAAGCACACAAGGTCAGAGAAGCACACGACCTGCTAGAAGCTATGTTTGTGGAAGGTTGCGAACCAAACCATATCATTTATGATGCTCTAATAGATGGATTTTGTAAACTTGGTAAGCTTGATGATGCACAAAAATTACTTTCCAAGATGCTGGAGCGTGGTTATAGTCCAAATGGATTTACTTATGGATCTTTGATTGACAGATTATTCAAGGAGAAACAGTTAGATCTTGCCTTGAAAGTGTTGTCAAAGATGCTAGAAAATTCTTTTGCCCCAAATGTTGTTATATATACCGAGATCATTGATGGCCTGTGTAAAGTTGGTAAGGCTGATGAAGCTTTTCGACTTATGGTTATGATGGAAGAAAAGGGCTGTAATCCAAATGTTGTGACTTATACAGCAATGATCGATGGCCTTGGGAAAATTGGGAAAGTCGACAAATGCTTAGAGCTATTGCAACAGATGGCTTTAAAGGGCTGTGCTCCAAACTTTGTTACCTACAAAGTTCTGATAAACCACTGTTGTGCTGCTGGCCTTTTGGACGAGGCTTGTAAACTTTTAGAAGAGATGAAACAAACATATTGGCCCAGGCACATAGCTGGTTACCGTAAGGTGATAGAAGGTTTCAACCATGACTTCTTAGTATCTCTTGGTCTTTTGGTCGAGATAAGTGACAATGATTCACTGCCAATTCTCCCAGTTTATAGAGTTTTGATTGACAGTTTTATCAAAGCTGAAAGACTAGAGATGGCTGTAGAGCTGCATGAAGAGCTCTTATCATTTTCATCACCACATTCAGCTGCCAATCGACAGATGTATACTTCCTTGATTGAGAGTCTCTCACTTGCTCATAAGGTTGACAAGGCATTCGAATTGTATGCTGACCTGATTACAAGGGGCAGTATTCCAGAGCTAGGCATATTATCTCACCTTCTTAAGGGGCTCTGTAGGGTTAACAAGTTTGCTGAAGCACTTCAGCTTTCAGATGCCATATATCGGATGGTTAGTTTCTCAAAATAATCTTCTGTTGGTGATGAATATGGCTTCTTATACAACATACTTGATCTTACCTATCATCTATTATTTGTAAATAGGCATGCAAGAATCATAAACAGCATGTTGATCAAGAAAGAAACATGAAGAAAGTGGACTAATTTTCCCGGACAATGAAAATGACCTTAATTTCTGGAGGAATTCGATGTTCCCTAAATCATTCTTGATCAAAACTGTCTTTAGTTATTACTGTTATGTATTAATGTGGTAAAACTTTTTGTCCTCTCTTTTTCTGCTGAGGTTCTGATTTGTTAACTGAATAGGAAATCATATATTAGCTTTGAAATCATGAAAGCATTTTAGACTTTGTCATACTTAAGGACTTGATAACAAAAGATTGTCATTCAGGTTCTCTAGTTATTTATTATGAAGTTAAAGAGTGGTTAGCTCGTTCTATGTAATTGATTGTTTCATTGGTCAAGTCTTCAGAATATCAAATGTGTCTCCCTAATTCATACTATTTTACTTCATCAGAATATATGCATCAATGTTCTGCATGCTAGAAAGTACTTTTCTGTTGTGTATTGTTGATCGTTTCCAACTTGGTTCCTTCACATGGTCTTATCTGCCTTGTTAAAATGCTCCATTCTGATTGTTCACAAGTGATACTTTAATATAATATGATCAAATTATCTGGAGTTCCATAGTTTTGGTGGACTTATTGTTCCTCTAGCTCTTGTGGAAATGATGTGGATATTCATTGCTTTATCGGTTTCCTTTCTAAAATTATTCAAGTGAGATTAGATGAGCAGGCCATCTAAAGGTTGGTAATGTTAGATCTGTATTTTCAAACAGCATTATCACTTACACCAGAAATCATCTGTAATTTCCTACATGATGTCTTTTTTGGACTTTTTTTTATGTGGGTCAACCATAAACAGTTTCTCTACTAGTTAGGGATAAGGTTGCGTACTATTGGACCTCTTAGACCCCACTTATTAGCGGGATTTTTACTGAGTTGTTGTTGTTGTATGTTTTTCTTGGACATGTATTCAGGTGTCCTGTGCTTATAGTTTTCTGCACTTGAGCAGGATGTCAACTGGGTACAGGCAGATGAGGCGGATGATAAATATTAGCTCAAGCATGTGGTTACATCACAGCCCTTCAATTTTTTGGCCCACAGATCAGCAAATTTTAATCAACCTGATCAATCAGTAGTGCTTCTCAATTTTTTCCGGAGATTGACTAAGGAGAGGATATGATCCCTATATTGACAGGGAAAAGAGATGATAAACTAGTGCATGGATAATGTACAGATATACTAAAAACTGAAGATTATTGTCTAAAGCAGCTATGCATGAAGAAAGGTATAATTATAACAGGTGAGCTTGGTTTTTGGGAACTTCTCTCATCAGATATGTAATTTAATGCAGCTGGTGCCCTTTATCTGATTCCCTCACAAAAGCATGGATGTGGATGAAACTGAGAACTGATTTGGCTTAGAAATATTGACAGTTTTAAACATAGCAGTACTATGAGCTGATTGTTGGCAAAACTATACTGCAATGAGAATTCATTTGGGTACGAAAACAGTTTATTATGATAAAAGATAAATAAATAAACCTTAACTTGTTCTGAAGATTCACCGGTTTTCTGAATTATAGATTGTAAAAGTGAAAAATAGATATTCTAGACATGGAATGAGCTGATTGCTTAATATCAGATGTTGACGATTATGCACATGTAATAGATTGTTTACAACACAGTGCTGCAATGAAAATTTACTTGATTAATAAGCTGGATTCTTTGAAACAGGTGAACTCTAACTTGTTCTGAAGAATTTACTGGCTTAATTGAATTATAGACTGTAATATATAAAAAAAGGCAATATTCTTGCCAAAGTACAATCGGACAAGGTGCTTAATATTAGAATATGCAAATGTTCTTTGTTTTTTGGGTTGGTCTTCTTGCACTTCATACTAAATTTATTTTGAACACAGAAGCTGTTTTCATATTGTTGGATTGGTGTCATGTGCCCTGGCCTTATGCATGAGCGTAACGACAACTTTCTCCTTTTGGTTTCATTTACATATGACTGGTTTTACATAATTTTGCCATCAAGATCAGATATTTTAGCTGGATAAATTTTTAATTCAATCATTGATGGTTTTTGGTTAAACTGCAGGACATCTTACAGGAGTGGTGTTATTTGAAGCAATTGGCAATAACACAATCCTCTTGCAACATTACTCTTGAGGGGAAGCATTGCTTCAGAATAGGGATTCAGATAGTGCCAGAGGTATATTTATTCTGATCCTCAAAAGAAGTTAAATTGAACAGTTTGACAAAGGTAATCTTCTATCCATTTCAATTCGAAATTACTAGTCCGAAACATAAGAAGAGAAATTTGGTTCTTTTTCAGTATTATCGACTGCCTATCTCTCTCTAAATAAGACTCCAAAAATTTTGCTCAGATGTCAAGTTTCAGATCTAACTCTTCAATGCACCGAGGTCTGATTGGCTTTGAGGAGTCGGGGTATTGCCAAATGTAACACATGTACCTTAGCTGCTCTGCTTTGTAAGTCCTCTCATCTCTTTATGCATCATAGTTCATTGCATCTTTCTTCCTAGTGCATCTTTGTTTCTTCTGGTCCAACATTAAGTTGATATAGAAATTTTCTAGCTCTCCCTTCTGCCTCTCAAGAATTGCTTGCATTTTATTGATCTCTTTTTCTCCGTTCATTACCCTAGAATTAGTGTTTGAATGCATTTCTTTCTGGTGTGACTAACCTTTTTCAAATTGGATTTGCAGGAAGACATCAAAGAATTTCATGGTTGCTCTTCTTGTTCTCTTCATGATAGCAAACTATGATGCGGCAAGAGCATCCAGATTACTAGATATGGACCGGTCAGTTGTCTTGGAACCCACAAATGCATACAACGACTAGGAGACCAATGGTTTCAGACCAACAGTTCCAGGGTGGCCATCATACTCCCCCACCAGCTGTTGTAAAACGAGAGATTTTGCATACTGTTTAATGCATACAAAATTACAGTTTCAGACCAACGGTTTCAGGAAATAGCCCTGGTGAAGGCAGCTATTGTAAATAAGCCTGAACTAAACCGTTTCTGATTAACATGATGTAACGAAGAGTGAGAACCCATGTTCCGCTAAACTTTTTGTTGCCAATATCTGGTTTAATGCAAGCAACTTCTATCACTAGAACTTAATGTGCAAACAAAGCTTTATGATGTTAAAACATCAGAAAGGAAGTTGATAAAGAAATACTATTAACACTAACATCGATTATTTTGTGTTTTCTAAGGTAACTAAATTAGGTGCTGAAATTTCAATGTTGTCATTAGGCCATGATGTATACTTTAAATTTAAATAACTATGTAATATATAATGTTATCAAATGCTGAATTTACAATCTCATAGTAATTTGCAAAAAATATATTTAATAATATTAAATCTTTTATCTTAAAAAATTATAGTTTAAATCTTATAGTAAGTAAAAGTTATGTCTCTTTTAATGTATAGTAGTCGTCCTCTGGCACACATTATTGTAAGAGTAGTTTTTTGTTTTGGTGAGGAGGGGAAGAGCTGAGAAAAATTAGGTCCTTAGAAAGGCAATAGATTGACAGTCGCCGTCGAGATGCAGACGAAGCCCAGGGGGTGGAGTCGACCAATAAGACCACATAGTTACCTGTGACGATCCAATCTTCGCAAGGAAGTCCGCACAATGATTACCTTCGCGAAAAACATGGAGAAGGGAGCAACGCCACTGTCGAGCTAGAAGTTCCTGGATATCCCGAATAATGACAAGGTGAGGATGATAAGGTATTATAAGGGTAGTTAAATTGTTATAGTTATATATTTTTAAATCCCACGACTATTTTAGAGTTGAACGATTCTGTTTTCGTTGATATGGAGAAGATCTATCTCGGTGGAAAGGTATGTGCCTCCTCGTTCCTGAAACTAAAGATTTGATATTAATATTTCCATATAGAACTTCAAACGTAGACCAGATTCATTCGTAGTGGCATCAAGGTCACAATAGATTTCTCACGATTAGCGACCCAAGTATGTCTTTACCGTTTCTCCGGCTACTCTATGTGGTCCTTTAAGTGAGAATATACTCACCAGTGGATCCTAACCATTTGTGGAGGTAAGGATGGCAACTCCTGCCTACCTTATCCTCACTCTTGGTATTTCAGCAACTCACGATTATCTGTTGTTATTTACAGTTTGTAGTGTTGTTAAATTATCTTTCCCCTATCAATTTAACCATAAAATTAAATCTAAAAACTTAATTGTATATTCAAAATTACACTATCATCATCATCATCATCATCATCATCATCATCATCATCATCATCATCATCATCATCATCATCATCCTTTTATTAAGTTTCTTATTAGTTTCAGTTTTATCATTATCATTATTGTTATTATTATTATTATTATTATTATGATTATTAATATTTTGTATTTGTATCTTTATTATTTGTTAAGTATTTTTTCGTATTATTATTATTATTATTATTATTATTGTTATTATTATTATTATTATTATTATTATTATTATTATTATTATTATTA
>JANVCQ010000001.1:20827587-20832995 GCA_025531925.1 Erythroxylum plowmanianum
TAGGATTACCTTCTTTACGTTAGAGTGGGAAATTTTAAAAAGATACTCATCTTGATTAAATGCAGGTCGTACATATGTTATCTTATTCATTAGTTTCTTAGTTCTTAAAGCTATTATTCAATTAAACCTATGATCATATGTAGGTTGTTGATTAATAAGAATGCTTAGAATATATGTTTATATTCATTTACACTTAAGAGAAAACATTGCCCAGTGAATGTTTATTGATGAACTGAATTTTAAATCAATGATCCATTTTAGTGTGATAACATCGGCGATCTAAAACCAAGGTTTGTTATTAAATTTTCAGATTCAATTATGTTTGTTAATTTCTTTTTTTATTTCTAATTTCTTAAACTACGTGAACTAAACCTCCTATTTTTTAATTTAAAACTTTCTAACCTTTACCGTTAAAAATTCCTTGTGAGAATGATCCTTACTTTCCATTACTACATTATTTTGTATTAATAGAAGTTGTTTCTTTTTAAATTTGATTACAGGTGACAGCAGTATCGGAAACATCCTCACCAAAAGTTTACAAACTTGGATGACAAATTGGCATTGGAAACAAAATTCAGTATCTTCAAGTGTAATTTTAGAAACCTCCAATCCAACGTTATTGAACCAACTTTCACAAATAATTTGAACTTTCAAACTCAAATTTCTCAACTCACGCAAACAATTCCAACAATTTTGTCATTTAAACCATTCACAAAATACATATGACACAACCAAAAAACAATGCAAATTAACTATAGAGCAAAAAAAAAACAATTAAAAACACATCAAAAAAATTAGTTAGATTGGGTCAGTCTAGATCTGAAAATTGCGAAAGGATATTTCTAGTTTTCAAGCGAGCATTGATGGTGGAGGTGGACAGGAGCAGCATCGTGGTGTTGGGGAAGGTGGAGGGCACCAGGTGTGGGGGCAAAGTTAAGGTGGAGAGCAGCAAGCATGGTTGAGAGCAGTGGTGGTTGTAGGTGGTGGCAGTGGTGGTCAGTGACGTTAAAAGGACGGAGAGCTGGATAGGAGAACATTAAGAGGATAAGAGAGAGAAAGATGAAATTTTTTAAGAATGGGTGAGTGAGAGAGTCTGTGTGGGAGTGGATGTTTTGTTATTTTTTCATTTGCAATTTATTCCTTGAAAACTTTAAGATTTATGTTAAAATCTTACCGGCTGATATTTCATTGGTATTTAAGATACTGGCTAGTAGAGGAAAGTTTTGGTATTGGTTGTTACCAAAGATGATATTTTCGTACCATTTTCTAACTGATACAGTACGAAACTCAACAATTTGTTTAGGAATAGAAAAAAATCTTCTTGTAAAGCACCAACTCTCAAAGTATTTTTTAAAAAAACCTTATATAAAGAACTTACATAAAAATAAGACTGCAATATCAATGAAATAAAACCACTAGAAAGTACAAAAAATAAATGAATTGAAAAGAACATAAATATTAACCATAGATGTAAGATAAAAACTATTTCAGATTAGATTTATAGAAGAGTTGGTTACAATTGATTAGATTTTATGTTTTAAATATTTGTGTATGATTGGTAATTAAGAATTCATTACTCATTATTTATTTATTAGACAATAAAATGATCATTATAATTGAAATAAGTGAAAAAGGATGAAGATTAGAACCATTTATATTGAATTAGGATAGTAAGAAGACAAGTCATTGGTAGATCAATTGTTTATTGTTAAAGTAATGCAATGAAGCATCGAGTAATGCGTCGTTTACTAAATCATAATAATTTGAACTCAGAAAAGGATATACACGAATTTCCAATAATTTTTAGTTGTAGTCTCTTTCTAAAATTTAAAATGTTTAAAATGGGTGGGCACGAATTTTTTTAATTGAAATACTGATTAATTATTTTACTGTAAATTTCCAGGATTTTTATGAGGTCTTGGGCTTGTTTATCTTTATTTCTATTTCTATTCTGATTTTTACCTTTTATTTTTAAAATTGATGAAATATATGTCTGTTTGTTTAATTTTATTTTAATTTTTCTAATGAAAATTATAAAAAGTCAAATTTATTTTTTACCTTTTTGTCGTAATATGCTTTAATTAATTAACTATAAGCTATTTAATTATTTAATATTAAGTAATAAGAAAATTGTACAAAATTTAATTATTTAACTTAGTTTAGTTTCATAATAACTTAATTTTAAATTTAATAATTCTTTAATAAATATATTTTAAATATAAAATATTTTAAAATACATAAATTTCCAAATAAATTAGTTATATATTAACAAATAAATATTAATTTGCAATAAAATTTGACTTATTAAATTATTTATTTTAGTAAAATGTAATAAATCTTTTACTAATATTTATTAATAATTATTATATAAAAATAAAAGTTTTACTTAGTTAACTTAAAATTTAGTTTACCTTTAAGTTTTATTTAATAGTTGACTATTACTAATAATATAAAATATAACTAAATAAATAATAAATAATTTATTTTATTGTAAAACTAAAAACTAAAAATAGAAAACGTAAACAAAAAATAACAATAGAAAAACTAGAAGTTAAACCAAGTTACACTTTAGTTATAACATCCCATCAATAATCGTATTAATGTAAGATAGAATTAGAGAGCTTTTGGCAATTCTTTTTTAAAAAGAATTGAAATTAATTAATAAAAGAGAGTCATACGAACTCGAAGATGGTAGAATACCCTTAGCTAAGTAGCCTTAGAATGTAACATTTAGAGCAAATGTAAAAACTCAGACCGCTCGCTCACATATATTGTTTGCTTTGAGTTGCTCATCGGGTCAAGACCCTCATGGTTTTGCTCTTCTCGCGCCCGAAAAACACATTTATGGGGAAGAGTAATATGTACCCTTATAAGGCCTACTTTGTTCTCCTCTCCAACCGATGTGAGATGTTACAGCAAAGAACAACGAGAAAATATATGTTCCAACATTTATGTTATATACGCAGTGAGGAGCAGATGTTTAAGCTGCAATTAAGATTTAGTTTCTTCAACAAAATTAGCTCACGAATTTTAGGGATGATCGTAGATATCAAAGCTTCTTTGGCTAATTGTCAGCAAAATGTTAAGATTTTTCTTTTCCCAAAGCATGTAGATACAAACTCCTAATATGATAATGTGAATCGGGTGGTCTAGTTTCAAGAAAGTGTGTTGAGTTGAGATTCGAAATGTAATATTTGTGAGAGAGACCCCTAGATCAGTCTATGAACATATAAGTAGTAACATAGTCCCAAATAGCTTTGTTGAAAGGACATTCGAAGAGAAGGCGATTATGTGATTCATTATGCAACGAGCACACCGGGCAAGCTTTATCCACTTCCAAGTATGACATTCTATCAATAGTGGATAACTTGTTTTATTTGGCCAACCAAAAAATAAAGGATATTCTCGGAGTTAAAACTTTACTCCATATCGTAGCGACCATGATACCTTAGAGTGTCGTCTAGATAACTGGTCGAGAATGGTTTTGTTTGTAAGTTTGTTAAGTGGGATATCCTTTCAGAAAAAGGTGTTTGGTGTATGTGGTGTCGGGGGTATCCCACTGGAGATGTTGTAGGCTTCAGAGAAAGTTCTACGAGTTTCCATTAATGAAATAGCAAAGTAGGGCGTGCAGCAAATGAAGAGAGGAAATTCTCAAGTATTGAGTTAGTGTATCAAAGGACCCATACCTCAACAATTGCTATACCATAAAGGCAATGTTAGGTATGAATACTCACTTTATTAGTGAATATGTTTATTTAGAAATTAAAAAGCTAGAAGGAAGAGTTGATAGCCAACTGGATGTGATATTTTGGTATTTTTGTTCCAAGAAGAAAAAAAGAAATAACTTTTAGGATTTTTAAAAATTATGTCACATAACTTTAGAAGAATGTTTTTGATGTTGTGAGGCTTTGCTGAAATGTCATTGATGTTTAACCACTCTCTTAGTGATTCAGCTGAACAAACAACTCTTGTAGCAATTACCGAACTCTACATTCCATAATTCCGCTTTTTCTTGTTTTATCTGGTCCAGAAAATAAGTGTTTGCCTCCCATTCATCTGCCTCTTGAAGGAGAATAAGATTTGCAATCCCAGCCATTCCATTTTGTAAAACTTCTTTAGTATATTTGCTAAGGTTCCTGTTAGACTATTTATGTCCCATGTAACTTATCGTTTAAGTACCATAACAAGCATCGAAGATAATGGTTATTAGGTATTACAGAATGGATCTCAAATGGGTCAAAGACCCTTTCCCTTTCTCTTTCAAAATTGAAACATCATGATGGTTGGTGAACCAACATGATGTTTGGTGTTTGAGTATATAAGTTTTAGAAACCAAAACTTATGAAGGTAATACTCAATTATTTGAAGAAACACATTAAAGAAAGGAAGTAGAAAAGGGAATAAATCGGTATCCTACAAAACAAAACAATAATGGATATAGGTACGCAAATCATTCGATCCATAAATGTTCTTACAATTGGTATCAGAGCCATGGGTGTTGCATTATTGTTGTCTGCCATACACCATGGTTGATTATACTATTTGTGATGATAATGTTTCATGATTTATTTTCTACCGACGCTGTATGGAGTGTTGCATTCTTTATGTTCATTTACGATATGACTTTCTTCTATGAAAAGTTGCACTGCCATAAATAACAATGCAAGTTTTGATGTTGTTATTAGATATTAATTGAAATTCATTGCATGCTTTCTCAACATATAAAATATGAACTTTTGGTGTTGATAAAACAATGAATAAAAGAACACAGACATGAAGCTTCAGGGTTGATATAACATAGAAATGAAACAAACCTTTAGTGTTGGTATGAAAGATATGATAAGTGATTTTCAGATGTAAAGCAATCAAGAAACCCATTCTTAATGCTTAACCGACACATATTATCTATAGAAGGTTTAGAGTGAGAAAAAATCCATGAGTTTGTTTTCGTTGGTTAACCACCGAACATGTACATGGTGGATGTGTTTATTGCTAACCTCGATCAAGAGAGGATTCTAGAAAAGAATACCAAGAAGAATCTATGGAAGAAAGAAACGTTAGAATAGAATTTTAAAAAAGAAATGAAACCAGAACGAAACAGCGTCTGAGGAAGAAGAAGGAGTAACCTGGCGTCTGCACTGCACGTGCCAGACACTGCCTTCCTTAGCACACGTTGGTCTCTGCACGCCCCAGATGGACTTCCAAGCCTAAAACTGATTTGTTTTGGGCTTTTGGGCTATTAAAAAGTAATATTGAGTTAATAAATGTTTATGGCCCAATTATAATGGATTATTTAATTCATAATTGATTTATACATAATATAATTTTGAAAATTAGTGCCATATTATATATTTCTTTGGTACTTTGAATATTTTATATTATGTAATAGTTGGAATTAAATTTTCCTA
>JANVCQ010000001.1:20881318-20896125 GCA_025531925.1 Erythroxylum plowmanianum
AATTTTTTAAATTAAATCATACTCTCATTTTTTTAAATCATGTCCTTGTATGTCATTTTACATATAAACAGCCAATACCAAACAGCTAATTTTATCAAACATCAAATGACAAATAGCTAATGTAATCAGCTGGTTAAACTAGTTGATATAATCAGCTATCAGCTAACAGCTAGCAGCTGATAGAATCAACTATCAGCTATCAACTATCAGTTGATTGCCAAACAGGGCCTTAGCTTGTACCTAAGTACACACCCAAACCTTAGGTGATGGATTTGATGGTGAGTGCCAATATTTAGGTCTAATTACATCTAAATGGCTAAATGTTAGATAAGGATGACATCTAAAGTAGTAGACTAGTACACTGAACTGGAAGAGAGTCAGACAGTGACTTCGCTAAGCTCTTCAAACATCTGATTGACTTGATCCGTGCGCACTGCGCCACCATTTCATCCTCTCCCCTCTCTATTTAGGGCTTCTGATTGAGAGCCGTGCTTATACTTTCTTCTGCTTCTTGTTCACAAATGGCATCTGTCTCTGTCTCCTCAGCCATCTCTCAGACCTCGTTCACCCTCAGGTCTCGACCTCAATACCTCCCTTCTCACTCTTCTCATTACTTCACTCCTAAGTCCACTGGCTTTCAGTCTCTCGCACTGCCCTTGGAAAAACCACCATTTGTTAAGACCTCCATTTCATGCTGTCAGTCCTCTTCTGTGTCTCCTCTCCGCCGACGCCGTCCTGAATACATTCCCAACCGCATTGACGACCCCAACTACGTCCGCATCTTCGACACCACCCTCCGCGATGGCGAACAATCTCCCGGCGCCACAATGACCTCCAAGCAGAAGCTCGACATCGCTCGCCAGCTTGCTAAGCTCGGAGTAGACATCATCGAGGCCGGCTTCCCCGCCGCTTCCAAGGACGATTTCGAGGCCGTCAGGAGCATTGCTATGGATGTCGGGAATGCAGTGGGCGAGGATGGGTACGTTCCTGTTATTTGTGGCTTGTCGAGGTGTAATGAGAAAGATATTCGAGCTGCTTGGGATGCTGTTAAGCACGCGAAGAGGCCCAGGATTCATACATTTATCGCCACGAGTGCGATTCATATGGAGTACAAACTGCGTAAGACTAGGGAAGAGGTTGTGGAGATTGCCAGAAGCATGGTCAAGTTTGCTAGGAGTTTGGGTTGTGAGGATGTGGAGTTCAGCCCTGAAGATGCTGGCAGGTCACAAGTTCAAAGCTTCAAACTTAAATGCTTTGTTATGAATTGGCAGTTCTTGTTTTGAATTATAAGTAAAACGCTTGAGATTTTATATGTTTATTATGAATTGTTAGTTCTTCCTTTTGGTCTTTGTGTAAAATACGCTTGAAATTTAATGTTTTGTGGTTATTGTTTTATATCTCAACAGATCTGACAAGGAGTTTTTGTATCATATCTTGGGTGAGGTTATCAAGGCCGGTGCTACAACTCTGAACATACCCGATACGGTTGGTATAAATCTCCCTTCTGAATTTGGGAAATTGATTGCTGATATAAAAGCCAATACCGCTGGAATTGAAAATGTCGTCATTTCGACTCACTGCCAAAATGATCTTGGACTTTCTACTGCCAACTCCTTAGCGGTATGTCTTGCTTCTTTCTGTATTGTTTCATGAGTTTTGCTTAATCACTAGCCAACCAACATCTTGTTTGTTAACACGTTCAGGGGGCATTTGCTGGCGCAAGACAAGTGGAAGTAACGATTAATGGCATTGGTGAAAGGGCTGGAAATGCATCATTGGAGGAGGTTAGTGTTTCCAATCGGGCTTCAAATTCTGATTCTTTTCTCTCTCAACTCATTAAGATGGGGCTCTCAATCGTTGATGTCTTTGAGTTTTAGTTTCTCCAATTCGCTGCACCTCCACACATTAAATGCTTTCTTAAATCTTTGCACCCTTTGTTTTTATATGAAATTATAATGTGTTAATTTAATGAAAAGTATGAAATGTAGGATATTTGAAATCTGCTAGAGATGCATAAAGTTATTGATGAAATTAAGAGCAAAAACTGAAGTTGTATATTCATTTGGTTGATCTTTACATTTGTTTACACTCTATGTTCAGCTATTGCATTTTTTCATTTAATTCATTAGAATTTCTTTATATGCAGGTTGTAATGGCCATAAAATGTCGTGGAGATCATGTATTGGAAGGTCTTTATACCGGAATAAACACTCGGCATATCACCATGGCAAGCAAGATGGTATATTGCTACCCAATTACCTTTTTTTCCCCCTTTCTTTACACTGCACTTTGCCACTGCTTCTCACCTCACATGGTTGCTTAGGTTGAAGAGTATTCAGGGTTGCATATACAGCCACACAAGGCTATTGTTGGAGCTAATGCTTTTGCTCATGAAAGTGGTATACATCAGGTAATATTGATCTGTACTCCAAAGATTTGTAGTTATGGTGCTATCTTTTAGCGAGACTTGTTGCATACATTGTTTTGAATGCTGTGATTAATGCTGTGATTAGCAACAAGGTTATTTTGTTTTCGAGGAGTACCTTATGCTAAGATCTAAGTGAATATTTTCTTTGGGATAGGAATGGTTGATTGTGAAACTTATTTTGTTAGTGTGGGAAGTTGCTTGTCTTTATATTATTGATTGCTATAAGACAAATCCAAGGTTTCCTTATGTTTGAGAATCGAGTAGCTTCTTGACTGAAGATTAGATTGTCATACCGGGGCCAACATTTTTTGAAAGAAGGTAGAATTCAAGTATAGGGCTGGAACAAATAGGTGTTAACTAATCATTGTGCAATTTGAATCATGTAGAGTGATCTGATCAATAGACTTCATAAACCTTTAACAGCTGCCTGTTTTTTACTAGTTAAATTTCCTGCTAGTCATTTTTAGCTTTTGAAGTTTGTAATATCTCTGGCTTCCTAGTTCTATATATGCTTTCCAATTATGTCATTCCGTTGTTACACTCATGGTGTTGCCAATGATCTTGGTTTAGTGGGCTTATTTGCTTATGCATTCTTTCATAGGATGGAATGCTTAAACACAAAGGAACTTATGAGATTATAGCTCCTGAAGATATTGGTCTTCAACGACTGAATGATGCGGGCATTGTACTTGGAAAGCTTAGGTATCCTTATTTGTTATTGTTGTTTTGGATAATGCGTGAGGTTACTCATATATTTCCTTGTCATCCACCTTTGTGCTATACTGTGTTATTGAAGTGCTGATCCTCTACACGATTCCATTATTTTATTTCAACAAAAGATTTCTTATTGCAGCTATTGATTTAAATTTATGCACCAAATATTGTTGAAACTTTAAAGGTCAAATATAATTGACATAATAATAGTAAAACACCTCTGCATTGTCATCATGGAGAATATCTTCTTTTTTCAAATGGCAATAACACAAGTAGTGAAGGATATGATAAAGAGGCAATTTGAATGATTATTTGTTTTGAAAATTGAATGACTTGTTAATTACTTGACATTTTTGCATCTGACGTTCTATTGGGCTGCCTATGTAGCAGGTGAAAGTCACCTAGTGAAATACTTTTTTAAGGAAGTTTTGGTAGATGGCTTTAAGATAGGCCTTTAGGTTAAGGTTCCATCTCTATCTCTTTGATTGAATACTTATACACCTTTATGATCTTGAACCAAAAATTAAGTAAACCAATCTATTTACTGAGCTGCCTACATTGATATAAAACACATGGCTAGTTGATAACATGCAGTTGTTTAATCACTTCTGTAGCTTTGTTGTGATCGCAGTCTTGTTTTTATTTGGTTATTCATTTATACTTATGGAACCATGTTATATCTGATGGTGATCGCCATCTCTTTTTTCTTCTGTTGCTGGTTAAGTGGTCGTCACGCTTTAAAAGATCGCTTGCAGGAGGTAGAGAAACTTCGCACTATAGTATATTTTTAACTACTCTCTTTCTCACTATGGTTAATACCTTATTCCTTGTTCTTACAGCTTGGTTATGAGCTGGATGATGACCAACTTGGCAATATATTTTGGCGTTTCAAGGCAGTAGCTGAACAGAAAAAGGTACATATGAACTTGTGATAACTTGAGATTTTTCATTCCATTGCTTGGAGTATCATGTTGAGTTACTTGTCATTTTTGGATGCCTCCTGGGGTTACGGAAGCATTGTTGTACCATTCATATTTTTCTGTATAGGATGAAAACAGAAAAATGGGATAATATGTGCATTTTCAGCTTTGAGTTGTATATTTGTCCCCCGAGATTTATATTTTTTCCTTTTACATTTTCTGAATGGAGAGACCAAATATTTTGAATTAAATATCTGTATGAACTTTGTAAAATCTATATTGTTTGGGAAGTTCCACTATCTTTAATGTTTGGAAAAAATTTGAGGCTAAGGTGCTAAGAGTTTTAGTGGTCAAAATATTATTTCTGTTTTTCTAGTGTATTCTCTGATTAACATTTCAATTAACATTTATTTACCATTTATATTCTAGAGAGTTACTGATGCCGATCTAATAGCACTATTATCAGATGAAGTTTTCCAGCCTGAAACCGTATGGAAGTTTCAAGACCTGCAGGTAAAATTTTAAATTTATTTATTATAATTATGATTTGGTTTGATGTATTAACTAAACTGAAATCACCAACACAGGTTACTTGTGGAACACTTGATCTCCCAACTGCAACCGTTAAGCTTGTTAATGCTGATGGGGAAGAGCATGTTGCATGTTCTGTTGGGACTGGACCAGTAGATTCAGCTTACAAGGCTATAGATCTCATTGTGAAGGTCAGATGTGGTCAATTATCAGTTCTCTTCGCTGTCAAAAGTGTTTGTGATGTGGAGAGACTTATGTAGGTGCTATAACCGGATAAAGAAAGATGCTTGAACTTAATTGGCTCAAAACTAGACGATGTTTCATCCAACTGGAAAAGTAATTACTTGCTAGATTCTATCTTCACAAATAAGGATACAATCCGATAGAATCCTCTAACATGCCATCTTGAATTGGTTAAGAATTTTCTTCAAGTTCGTCACTAGAAACCATTATGAGTGGCACTGATGGTTTAGACTTAAGTGCTAAACTATATAAGAACAGATGAATTTTCTTCTGAGGTCCATAACTATTCATCTTCTTTATGTTCTTGTTCCCTACTTTAAGACGCAGTGGTTCCTTTATGAAATGGTGCTTGCCTGTCTATGCAGGAACCAGTGACACTTCTAGAATACTCCTTGAATGCAGTTACAGAAGGAATTGATGCAATAGCTACCACACGTGTTCTAATTCGGGGGGAGAACCAACATGCTCCCACTCATGCTTTAAGCGACGAGCCAGTTGAACGGACATTTAGGTATAGCAAATCCCTGGTACTACTTTCTTCTACATTGGCATATCTACTTTGTGCTTCCATGCTGACTTAGCTTGGATGCCCATTTACCACTAGCAGTGGAACAGGCGCAGGAATGGATGTTGTTGTTTCCAGTGTGAAGGCCTACATTAGCGCATTAAACAAGATGCTGGCTTTTAAGCAACAGTTGCCGAAGATCATAATTTCTGAAGAAAGAACCCGAGTGTCTAGTTGAGTAATCTGGTGATCCATCAGGCCCTTGGTGTATCTTAAACTGCAACGCTTGTTCCACCAAAGGAGGAAGTCATTAACATAGTGGCATTCCTGTGTATAGAGAAAGGTGTGGATAAAGTATTGTTTCTAGTTAGATGAACGCACCTTGTGCATTGTTTGATGGGTTAGACCTGTGAAAAGACTAGATTATGTTGTTTGTCTTTCAATTTGGTTATTTGAATCCATAAGAGTCCTTCGTTGTCTAGTATAGAGACATTTGGTAGAGAAACTTAGTGAAGAAAAGCCTAATAATGGTCGGTGGCGGTGGGTGGGATTGGCATGTAACTAATGATAACTGCATTGTAAATTATGATAGGACTTTTTTATCCAGAGTCTATGAGCTTAATTCCATCATAAATCACCATGATCTTTTTTTTTTTTTTTGAAAGAAGGAAAGAAAACACTAAAAAAACATTACATGGAAAGTCTCGGGAAACAGAACCTGGCCATATCCTCTAGAAGGACTTGGAGGCACCCTGAAGGTGGCTGAGGAGGCAGAGTTAGTCTGTACAACGATTGCTCTTTCTGTAGATGTGTCGGGTTTTGACAACCCAATTACGCACAAGCAACTCGTTAATCCCCATGACAAGGGGGTTATGTAACATTGTCCGTTTAATGAAAGAAGAAAGGACGTTAACGACCTCGAGGGAGTCCAGTTCAAGTTCAACCTAACGGTGGCCAAGATTCCATGCGAGTTGTAAACCGGTGAGCACTCCCTAGAGTTCTACAGAGATTGGAGAGCACCTGCCAATGTTTTGCGCAAATCTGCCAAGCCATGCTCTTGTGCTGTCGCGGACAAGGCCGCCAGCTGTTACAGTTGAGGTTGTTGGGTGGCATGCTCTATTTGTATTTAGTTTAACCCAACCGGGGGGAGGTTTGGACCAACCTAAGAGGCGTGGTCATCTAGTTGGAGGACTCAGAAGAGCTCGGCCTTGCCAGATTGACGCCGTGGAGAGCTGGTGAACGTACGCTATGACTGCTTGTTTAGGGGACTCCAGCCTAGAGAAGTGATTCTCAAAGATGGACTTGTTTCTTCAAATCCACAGGAACCAGCAAGTAATTCCAAAAATGATGGACCAGTCGAAACCAGCTACCAAGTAGTGGTGATGAAAGCTTGTAGTCAACCATTCCTACAAAGACAGAGAAAAAAAGTCATGGCGGAGAAGGGGCAGGGGAAAAGTGCTCCACAGGTTGCGAGCAGGGTTGCAGTCCCGGACGACACGTAAGGCAGTCTCTTCAGCTTGACAATGGTGACATGCGTTGTCTGTAGTAAGGTGCAGTCGAACACGTTGGTTAGTAGGAAGGCGAGCGTGAGACAGAAGCTAAAAGAAATTGCGGATACGTGGGGTCCATTGAAGAAGAAGTTATTAGGCATTGAACTAAAAGCTTTTTTCTTTGTCAAAATGGAAGCTAGTTTGTGTGCCTTTCTATATACCCCTTGTAAAGGGCAGGAGTAGAATTTGTGGTGAACGGTGAGATGCTTCCATCTTATCTACAAGTCCTGTAGTGATTTGTTCAAGGGATCTTTGGTGTTTTCCAATGAAGGCGATACGGGTCTCGCCTACTATACTGTGACGACTTCAATCTAAGTGAAGAGACTAATTTTGACTTCTAAGTTCTGCCTGACTGTCCCCATTTTATAATAGAACAGTTGTAACTATTAATTATATCATAAAGAGTTGATTTGTACGATCTTACATAACCTAAAACAATACTGCTAATTGCTAAAATTTCCGATTTTTTCTCTCCTAACAAACCAAAACCATTTGATTCCTTCCCGTTCCCTTCCAACAAAAGCAATCAATGTTATTACCTGTCCCACTCCTCTATCTCAACATATCAAATCCAGCAAATATTTATCAAAACCCTAGAGAGAGAGAGAAACCTAGATTTTAAGATTATATATACAACGGTATATCCTTTTGCGCTTCGGCGTTCCTATTTTATATTTTCTAATTGAGGGTGATTGATCCGATGGTTAGTCCTGTAATTTCGGTGGTTTTTTGAGCTGTCACGAAACGAATTTCAGTTAAGGACTTCACCTTTTTCGTTTTACTCTTTGGCTTTGTTACATTTACAATTTCATTCTCTCCTGCTTGTGTGTTTGGGGCTTCTCTGTCGTCTTCTCTCCCTCACCCTTTCCATTTTGTAAGTACTTGGCTTCATGTCTTTTCTTTAATGTTCTTCGTTTTTATATATACTAAATTCTGTTTTTGTTTTCTTAATTCTCGATTTTTATTGATTTTTGTTTTTTTTATGGAACATGATTGTCAGAATCGTCGAGTTGAGGTGCGGATTGTTGAGTCCTTATCAAATTTCGTCCTTTTGATGTTTCTCTTTTCTCTACGTGTTGATTGGGTCTGTTTGATTGACGGTTCTTTCTCAAATTTCGTTCTCTGAATTGCGTAACTGATTTTGAGGTGTCAATTGGGTCGGTTTCATTGACGGGTCTTCTTTTATTTCACTTTATTTTTGCATTTTGGAAGATCGTGGTTAATCTTAATGGATGAATTGACTTTGAATTTTGTCATTTTCTGAGTAAGTATTCTACGTTTGAATTGATTCTGCATTCGTCTTTGACTTTTTATTTGAATGCTTCGGGTTTTGATTTCTTGAAATCAAGTGGATGTAATGCAACCGAGCCTTACCTTAAGAGCATTTTTTGTTTTCAATGCTCTTCTTTTGCCATCGATTCCGTGAATTAAGGCTGTTAAGATATGAATAGGGTCCAAGATGATAGTGGGTTTTTCGAATCCATCCATTTTATTTTGATTTGGAATACAATTCACTAGGTTCTTGTTTGGTGTTGACGGACATATTGAATATACAGGCATATGCGCCTCGGTCTGGCCAGATTATACGCTTGGGGAAAGCAAGGGCTGAAGACGACTTGTATTTGAGGAAGAGAGACAAGATGCGGAGGTGGCTTTGCTGCACTTGTCAAGTAGAGGAGTCGTACCCATCACACGAGAGTGAGCACCTAAGAAGTCCAAGGAACAATGGAGATGGTACGTTGTTAGACATCTTATCTTATACTTCTGTAAACTTTGCCACTAGGCGCCTATAACGACTAAAAGCAATGAAGAAAAAGAAAATAGTGTGCAAGGCTTTTATATTTTCTTGAAGATCGTGACATGATTTCTTTCATTGTGGTTCTTTGGATTAGAGCTTTTTGCAGCTGTACCAAAATCATTTCAACTGCTTTTGAGATGTTCACTATGGCCTAGATTAAGGTTATTTTCTAGTTTACAAAATCAGTTAAGAGGCCAAAGATATTAGTAATGACCAATCACACAACTCAACACTCTAATGAATATGACTTGTTACACTGGAACTTTTCACGCTGCAGTGTTGGTTTTGATGGCAGTACTTAGTGAAAAACTCCAGGAAAGAGAGTTGAAGTAATCTCTTCCTAGGCTTGGATTTCATTTGATGGAAAAAAATGTCTGTATTTAGATGCTTTGTTGGAGGAGAATGCTATTGGAGATCTTTTATCAAGTATGTGATGTGCTTGAGGGTTGGATCTTTTCTTTATTGACTTATATTTTTGTGGAAGGGGGATGATGGTGATGTAATGGTGTACGAAGGGTTTAGGAGGTTGAAGAAAAGACCTTGAGAAGGATGACCCTATATCCTTTACTTTTGATGTGACCTCTTTCTTTGACATTTGTATTACAACCTATTGCAACCCCGTAGATGTTCATTCACCCAAATTTGCTGATAACTTGAGTGATCATGAACACATGCTGCCAGCAGAGCAATCCTTATATTGTGTTTCTTCTTGTACTTCTGTTCTATGTAGATGCAATATGCTTAAATTTTATGTTGCACATGCACTATAAATCATATTTTGGACTTAAAATTTTGCTTGGTTGTTTTCAAGATTGGATTCTGTTGCTTGTTATAGTTGGATTGTTTTTTTTTTCCCCCATTATGTTGCTAATATTTTGGATTTTAGGGCACCCAAAAAGCTCAAAAGTATCAGCTCCTGTCAGGTCTGATGTGCAGAAAGAAGTACCACCAATTGAAGTGCCTGCATTGTCTTCGGATGAACTTAAAGAGAAGACTGATAATTTTGGTTCCAAAGCCCTGATTGGTGAAGGGTCCTATGGAAGAGTCTACTATGCAAACTTAGATAATGGGAAAGCTGTGGCTGTTAAAAAGCTCGATGTTGCAACAGAGCAAGAATCAAACAATGATTTTTTGACCCAGGTGTGTATATAGTTGAGGGAGGAAAGAAGAATCTGATTATTGCATTTTCCTCTAGTTATTTCCAATTTGCTATTGTAATATTGTCTTGCTGAAGATAGTATTTTAAGACACGTCCTTGTTCTGATTTCAGGTTTCCATGGTATCAAGACTAAAGCATGAAAATGTTGTGGAATTGCTTGGTTATTGTGTCGAAGGAAACCTCAGAGTGCTTGCATATGAATTTGCGACAATGGGATCTCTACATGACATATTGCATGGTATAATTCTCTTTTCGCTTGCATTTCCTCATTGAAGTTATAAGTTTTCTCTTCAGCAATGTTTCTAATTAAATTTTTTATTGTTTGCTTTTTTGTTTCCTTCTGGCTCACTTGCAATGGCAGGCAGAAAAGGAGTTCAGGGGGCTCAGCCAGGACCTGTTCTTGATTGGATGCAGCGAGTAAGAATTGCTGTTGATGCAGCAAGGGGGTTGGAATACTTGCATGAGAAAGTGCAACCTCCTATTATTCATAGGGATATCAGGTCAAGCAACATGCTCCTCTTCGAAGACTTCAAAGCCAAGATAGCGGATTTCAACCTCTCAAACCAGGCTCCTGACATGGCTGCTCGTCTTCATTCTACGAGAGTCTTGGGAACTTTCGGTTATCATGCTCCAGAGTAAGCTTATCTAACTCTTCACTCCTCCACATACTTGCTCGAATTGTAATAGAGACTCTCCAACCTTGTTTATCTATTCTTGTTTTGTATTACCACTAAGATATCCGTTGATTACAAATTCTATGCTTATAATGGATTGATCTTGAAGATGGGGAATAGATGCAGTCGTTGTGTGTAGTGCCTTGCACACAGGAGTTCAATATTTTAATGGCAAATTTGAAGCAATTTCGGTGAAATATCACACAAGGATAACTTTTCTTATTAAAATTGAATACTTTGCTACCATGGTCAAGTTGAAGTTACTGTGAACTGGATTCGAACTGTTTTGGGTCAAGAGTTGTCTTACCACCGCATGTCTTGATTTTCAACCTACAAGGCTAAGGAATGTTACTTCTCTTCTAGGACAAGATTTTTGAAGAACTTTTGTGCTAAAACACTCTGTACATGCAAATGTTTGGAAATGTTGTTCTTTTCTGTACTATTCTGCTACTATTGTAGTAATCTCACTGAAGAACTTGTGCTAAACTGCAGGTATGCAATGACTGGACAACTGACACAGAAGAGTGATGTATATAGTTTTGGTGTAGTTCTTTTGGAGCTTCTAACTGGTAGGAAACCTGTTGATCACACCATGCCTCGTGGACAGCAGAGTCTTGTTACTTGGGTAAGCCATGTGCCTTGTTCCGTTTTATAGGCTCTCTGCTTAGTCTTACATTCATTCGTCTTCTTGTCCCTTTCTCTGTTCTGTTTTTCTTTTTCACTTTTTATTTTGAAGATGCAACTTTAATAGGAAATGCTGTGTTTTAGGCTACTCCAAGGCTGAGCGAAGACAAAGTTAAACAATGTGTTGATCCAAAACTGAAGGGAGAGTATCCCCCTAAAGGGGTTGCCAAGGTAGCATCTTTCGATGCATATCATCCAAGTCCAAAGAGTGAAGTTGCATGTTTTGTTGAATCAATTACAAGCACCTCATTGTCTGGTTCTTTATATTGTGCAGTTGGCGGCTGTGGCAGCATTGTGTGTGCAGTATGAAGCTGAGTTTCGCCCAAATATGAGCATTGTTGTTAAGGCGCTCCAGCCACTTCTCAAGCCTCCTGCTACTGCTCCCGCTCCAAGCAACTACAACTGAACATCTGCACTTTATTGCGTTGAAATTTCTGCAGCTCCTGCACAGTTGAGTTTCATTTGCTTGCGGATTCGTTTAGCTCTATAATTTTTTCGAATTTTCATATCTGAGATCCGATGTCTAGGCTTGTGTTAGACTGTATACCTCTGTTGCTTTTTGGCACGACATCAGGCTTGTGAAGCCATAAATTTCACAAAGGGATTGGTTTGTAATGTTTCTTTCTATCGTTTGCTTTTCCAGTGGATAAGGATCCCTCTGTTGTCGAGGCATATTGTCTCTATAAGCTAATTCAAGTTGGTTCAGTAAAGCCATACACTACACACTCGTTAGCATTACCATCAGGCCAACGACGTTATAAAATAATATTTGTAAAACAATCAAATTGTTTTATAAAATTTATATCAGTTTGCTAGTTAATAACTTTTAAAACTTATCATACCCAATGCCCATGCCTTTCTGCTTTGTATTCTTGCGGTTTTTCAGTTGGTTTGGTAATTTGAACCTGTGATTTCCTGATTAATCTTTAAAAAATAATTTTCTTAGTTCATTTACTATTATTTAATTAATATGTATATATAAATATATCAGAAATAATTAAACTGGAGGTTAAAAATGACTGAAAATATTATTAGATCGTTGAAAAGATTATAAACGCTTAACCGCCCACCCCACTCTATGAAAAGCGTCAATCTTGAAAATTGCGGAAATTCTCTCCAACATCAAGTTAACGAGTTTGAGTGAAGAAAATCTTACTCAGTTGCTCTTTGACAATTTGAGAACTGCGCTGTAGCAAAAGGGGATTTGGGTTCTCAATTTCTTTTGTTCTGTGCATATAGAAGATTTCGCTTCTGGGTCTTTTGGAGGAGACAGGGGCAACCGAGATTTTGTGAAAAAGGTTGAGAATTTCGATGCGCCAGTGAGAGAAACAGAGAATTCTTTGTTTGAAGAGGATACTAATGGCATGAAAGTTGGAAAAGACAAAGACTGCGTGAAAGGTGTAGTGGTTTTCTCTGAAATCCAAGAAATTGATAACAAAGAGGTCTCTGAAGGGCACAAAGTCACTGAATTTGGATTTGGCGCGGATAGTGATTCGAAGAACAACGAATTTATGAACTCAAAAGAATATGAAAAAGAAATCTTCTTGGAAACCAGAAAGAAGCAAGTTTTGGCGGGATCCATCTCCAGCGACCAAAGTCACGGGGGCATTGTTGATGGTTTTTACAGTCGTAAAGTAATTTTCGGGAGTCTGAAAGGAATGAAAAAATCCCTGCAGATTGAAGTTGTCGATGATACAGCATTGATCAAACCAACTGTAGTCCCGAAATTTGTGAATGGTGGTGTGGAAGCTGGAGAGAGGAATGGAAAGAAGGAGAAACAAGAATTAGATGGCAAGGGAAAGAGACCACGGAGAAAGGGGAAGCATGTGAAAGATGTTTTGGGGACAAGTGAAATTGGCGAGGCTCCAAACGATGGTGCAGTGAAAGCGAATGGAACAAAAAGAAAATACAATAGGAAGGGGATGGAGGACCTGCGATTTGTTAACATTGTAGAACAGAGGAGATTGTGGGCAGAGATACATAGGGGGCTTGGACATACTGTTGTAAACGAATATGATGATTTGGCCGGCTCAAAGTATGAGAATTACCGTTTGATCTTTGAACCTCAACAAAAAAAGGAAGATGCCCCTCACTTTCTTGGTAAGCTCCCTTTCTCTTTGTGTCTGGCTTCTTCCAGTGCTTCAAGAATCGTTTCTCTTACATTATAGTACTGCTTTCCGGCATTGTATTTGCCTTTCTGCATTTTGCGGTTCATTTTGGTCAGAAGAGGGTTCACAGAAATTACGTACCTTAAAATGCATTATTTGAGACTCATCCTCGCGGTATGGTTATGGATCAGTTTTGTAAATAAACGCAGACAGAAACCTGGACTCTTGTTCTGGAAAAACTCCTGGAGAGCATGAATATTTTATTCTCTACTGCTTCATATTTCAGTTGAAACTCTTTGTTCTGGTTGACGAAAAGGTGTGATGCGTTCTTGCTAATGATAGTAGTTTTTAAAGGCCTTGTAAAATCAACGAAGGAAGAAATGTGCAACCATCTGTCCACATCATGTTAATGTTTGAAATCTAAGTGCTTCAACATTTACAGTCGTTGCCATGTTTCAACTTTTGCTTCTCTTACAGCATTTCCAATTGCTTGTTTCTTGAATTTTATCCTTTTCCTTTCCACTTCCTTCGCATATCATTCTTAGTTCTTCCCCCTTTTCAATTTAATTCATTCTGCTGTGGACAGGTGTTGCAGCACGGGGAAGACGGAATCATTTCAACATATATGTGCATTGAAGAATTGCAAAACCCTTCTGTGAAAAATATTCCATAAATCTCGCTAACAGTTTACTCGGGCAAATGATTGTTTTCCGTTGCGTATATGACTTGTATACAATCCTTGAATATGCGATGCGACTGACCCAAACATTGAACACAACTGTATCGATACCATAAGATTTTCATTTTCAGTCTTTTGTAATTGGAACTAGTACAAAGGTGTTACTGTTCTTGAATGAAAAGCAAAATCTTGTACATTCTTACTCTTATTTGTATGTTTCAATCTCCCTTTTTATGTTTCGTCTGTGTGCTTGTGAGTGCTCCAATTCATTCAATTCCTTTCATTTTAAGCAAACGTTTAATGCATCTAGATTTTGCTTATAATTCCAGGGGAAGTCTGTTATGTTACTTCAGTAAATTATATTCTTCCTTAGGGCCTGTTTGGAATGTAGGAAATTGAATTCAATCTTGTAATTGAATTCAATTCCCTTGTTTGGAACCAAAAAAGATGGAAGAATTAAATTCATAAGTGGGTTTAAAACCCATCTTCTTTGTAACTTCAATTCACGTTGTCTTTCACGCGAATTAAAATCATTTGGCTCCTGTGCAAAGGTGGAGGCCGTTCTTGTGCATCTAATTATACTATTATGTAGCTTTTATTTTAACACCCAAAACCAATAATACCCAAAAGCAATTTGTTGGCTTTTACAGTATCGTTGACTTGAAACCTTATAATACTTTAAATAAATATTATATTATTAAATTATCTTTAAAATATATAAATTTCAATTTATATTTGATTTAATAATTAAAAATAATTTAAATAAATATTAAGTTTTAGATAAAAAGTTTAATTTTATTTAATTAATAATTTA
>JANVCQ010000001.1:20918585-20937962 GCA_025531925.1 Erythroxylum plowmanianum
CTCATTGATTATAGTGAAATACTCAGTCGTCTCCAAACTGGACGTAGGCATTGCCGAACCAGTATAAAAATTTTGGTATTCTTGTTGCTGTTTATTTTTCACTCCGAATTTATTAACGTTTCCGCACAACAGCAAACACTTCCTTTCACGTGCTGTACCTCTAGCAGCAGCTATATCTCTTGTTGGCTTCTTGAAATTCTGTTCTTCCTTCCTCAGATCTTCCATCACTTTAATTGTCTCTTTAACAATGTCAATGTTTTGATCAATTTGTCCTGCCAAAGCATCCTCATCTTCCATGGATTGTGCCAGATCAAGTGCTTTTTCATAGCAACGAATAGCCTCGTCATATTTCGGAATCCTGTAATGCAATTCTCCAAGATTAATATAACCTTTTGCCGCCCCCTGGCAATGCCCAATTCTCTTGCAAATTATGATATCCTTCTCAATGTGCTCCCGAGCTTCCTTCCATATTCTCAGTTCCATACAAACACTTCCAAGATTATGATGGAGTCTACATGTGCAATCATCATCTTCACCAATCTCTTCTTTGTCATATATTTCTAGCCCTTTGGTAAGCATTGTCTTCGCTTCTTCCAAGTTGTCAAGATCCATTTCAGGCATTCCAATATTGTTATGCGTATCAATGTACTCTTTCGCAAAAGATGTTTTATTACTGGGTGGATTTTTCTTGAGCTTCTCAGTAAGCCTCATGGCTGACTTGAAATACTTTTTGGCATTTCGAGTTGAGTAATGGTCTTCATCGGACTTCAAAAACATCTCATGGTATGTCCAACCAAGTTGAGTACTCACTCCTTGCTGCTCAATGAGGTCATTGGCATCTTTGACAAGATCCAATTGTTTTTTCTACAGACACATTCCCAATGCGAAAACTCACGTGTCTTTCACATTTCATTACATCTATGAGTCCAAAATTAAAACCCGACACAATCATTCAAATACATTCAATTCTTAAACCCTAAATCAGAGAAAATGCAAAACAAAAGCTTGAACTTTCACCTGACAAACCAAGGCATCCTGGTATTGTTGTAGTCTGAGATAGACTTCACCGAGAGACTGACAATTGGGCAACAAGTGCTTCTCAGGCGAGTACTTTATGGACACTTCGTAATCAATTCGTAACCACCTTAGAGCCTCCCCGTAGTCTCCTCTGTTCAATATGTCCCCGATCACATTCGCCCACGGAGCTTCCTTTTGCCGGTTTCCTTCCGACCGGGCGTTCTTGTACGATGCCTTAGCAGCACTCAGTTGGGCAGTGTCTTTGGCCATTGATCAATGTCAAGGGTTACAGGAAATCGAAGCAGAGAAAGCAAAATGAAGTAAAGATGAGAACTTCTTTTTTTCCCTGATCTTGAAAATCCTTTTGGTCCAAAATTGTCGCAATTCTTCCCGCCAAACTGGTTTTGTTTATCGGCCTTATACTCAAAGTTCTTGGACCCTTACGAGTGGACCTGACCACTAAACAGCATCTGAAATCAAAATTTGACTGTAAAGTTCGTATCTTAATCACTTTCTATAGTAAATTCACTCATTTTGCTCGGATCCCGTCGTGTTTCCGTCTCGCCGTCCATTCGGCCTTCGCCGTGGGATCTTCGCGGAGGTGCAATCTGACAACTATTTTCAATTATTTAGGTTTGTTTCCGCAATCTATGATATCAATTGGTTGGTTGATGAGTTAATTTGCTTGATTAGGTTGAATAACTAGATGGGTTTGGCTTAACTTTTAGTTTTCTTGTCCCTGAATGTGTGTGTTCTTATTGTAAATTGTAGTAACAACCCACTTTGGAAGAAGAAAGAAATCTTAAGAACAATGGGGTTGCTTAGCATCATTCGTTAAATCAAGTGGAAGGAGAAGGAAATGCGTATACTTTATGATCTATGTCCTCTTTTATTTTTGTCTCTTTGTTATGGATAAGTATATACATTGTTCTGCAATTCTTGTTCGCCGTTTAGGGCCTTGACAATTTGGGAAGACGACGATTGGGGATACCATTTTTTCCAGTACTTCCCAAATGCCAAATGCCCTGCCCTTGACTCTGGTTTGAACTGTCGATTTACATAATTGGAAGTGACCAAATAGGTTTACTACAAAACTTTTGTACATATATACAGGTGTGTGTATTTGTTTTCGTGGGTAATGTCCTTGAATGAATAACAAGTGCATCTTTGTCTACTATGGTAACTGTAGTGAAGTCATTTATGGACAAGCATGTTATTTGTGGGTTGTGTTGGATTAACAGGAAAAATGGTATTGTTGCTTGTCAGGTATACCTTGAACGTATGGGATGTTGGAGCCTTGGAGGCCAAAAAACGATTAGATCGTAGTGGAGGAATTACTATGAGCAAACTGATGGCTTGGTTTGGGTAGTTGACAGCTCTGATCTTAGGAGGTTAGATGATTGCAAGATGGAACTTGACAATCTTTTGAAAGAAGAGATAGTTGTCTTCTCGAGGTTTCTCCTTTTCTGTAATTGTTAGACCTTTGTTACTTTTAATCTGCTGGTGTTTTCAATTGTTCCTCTCACATGGTTCCTCTCCCTTGCTCTTGTTTAGTTTCGTTATTGGCTTTTGATTTATCTGTTCAATTGGCAGAGGTTATCTGGAGCATCTCTGCTTTTTCTAGCTAATAAGCAAGACATAAAAGGGGCTCTTACACCAGAAGAAATTGCTAAACTATGTTCCTTTAGCTCAAGTTATACACTATGATTGTCCGTTTTCTTTATTTTGTCATGTTTATTCAGAATTCCAAGCTTATTCCAACATTCATACGTTAGTATCATTGACCTTGATCTTTCAATGTGAACTTAAGGTTAGAACTTGACTACCAGCTTTATTGCCATAATCCATTCTTGATTAGAAATGTCGATCAAAATTACTTTATGGCTTCACAATCACTGTACTGTTTCTCAGAATGTTTAAGCTATTCTTTCTTCACATCATTTAAAGGATCTGTGTGAACATCAAATGCACATCGATCTTTTCCTTTTCAATCGGGAGTGATGATTTCGTGGCGACTCACGTCCTTATATAATATGTTGAAATGATCTCTTTCTACTTATGCAGGTGTTGAATCTGGAAAATTTGGATAAAACTTGTCACTGGAAAATTGTTCGTTGTAGTACATACACTGGTTCAGGATTGCTTGAAGGATTCGACTGGTCGGTTCAGGACATTGCCTCCAGAATCTATGTATTGGATTAAAGATAATTAAGCGACTTATAGTTTTCATCTTTTCAGAAGTGATCGTGATTATTGGATTCAAGCTCTGGATTTTCTTCGTCAAAATTTCCTATATAAACTGACTTGTGTATATGCATGTCTCTATTGAAATCTGTCCAAATTACTTCAGCAGTATCGGTATAAATAGAGGGATGCATGTGAAATTTCATATTTAAATTTGAAGTTGTTGAATTATTTTAAATTTGAAAATTTATAATATAAATTATTCATCAAATTGCTTGTTAATAATTTTGAGTAAATGTAACAGCATTTAAAATATGATTTTTCATAATAAATATGTAATTATAATAATCATATATAAAAATTTGTGTTCCTTTTAATAAATTTATACTTCATTATAATAATCACATAGAAAAATACGGGACTTAAGTTTAATACTTCAATTCAATTTTAGCTTGATATCATACGGAATAATATTTTTCATTTAGCCTCATTTATTATTATTTTATTATTATTATTCTTTTTTAGATGAAAAATGTACATATTTAAATATCATGTTCCAAATTCCTATTTTTTAAAATTCCTATTCTATGCATTGGTTACATATTGGTTATTTGTATTTTAGTAGAATGTCGAATAACATCTTTTATAATTTGAGTATAACAAATTTACACAATTATCAACTCTAGTTAAGAAATTTAAATAAAAATAAAAATTGGTATTATATACAGTAACATAACTCGTAAACAACACTGTTTATTATTGTAAATCTGATACATGAGCAAAAAGTACTCTAAAGATAACATATTACATCTATAAATTATCTTATCCCTAATTTTGATAGAAAAGAAAATTTATCGACAAAAAAGTAGTAGCAACTGTCGATAAAGTAGAACCATGCTTTTCGCCAATATGGGTTTATGTATAAAATTACAAACATTGTGACTACTATAATAATAAAAGTCACAGAAAAACTTATGTAAAAGACATTCATGTCAACAAACTCGTCATCAACTTCATCATCATTTGAAGATGATGGTGTGAGTGTTTCTGAAATGCAATTCTTAGATAGTGGTAACCCGCAGAGGAAAGGATTCCCTTCGTAACTACTCTCATCAAATGTGGCAAATTGAGCAACCCTATTGGGTGTCTCACCTGAAAGGTTATTGTAAGACACATTGAAAACTTCTAAGAAGTTTAGACCTGTAAGCTGATGAGGAATTGTTCCGCTCAAGTTGTTACAAGAAAGATCCAAAGTCTCAATTTCGGACATGTTTGAGAACCAGAAAGGAATAAGTCCAAATAAACTATTATGTGATATGTTCAAAAGGTTGATACCTTGAATATTTCCAAATTCGTAAGGAATTCGGCCTTTCAAATTGTTGCTGGAAAGATCCAATCCAACGAAATCCATGCTAAGAATTTGTTCTAATTTGAAACCAAAAATATTTCCCTTCAATACAAATTCAAACTCTCCACCGTTGCCATACCCTTCAAAACCAGAGGTTTTTTTTATATACTTATACGAATAATTGGTAGAGAGTACGGAGAGCTTATTATGTGAAAGATCAACTACCCTTAACTCATTTGTCATCTTCCACAAATTAATTGGGATATCTCCTATAAAATTATTATGACTTAAGAAAAGATATCTTAATTTATAAAACTTTTCAATCCACTTTGGAATGAAACCAATTAAATAATTATGACTAAGATCCAGAACTTCCAAATTATCGGAATGAAAAATTAAATTGGGAAAAGGTCCTTCCAATATATTTTCGGTCAAATAAATCTGTTGCAACTGTGAAGTTCTCAATATTGTAGGTATGCTTCCAAAAAGCATGTTTTTTGAAAGATCCAGCACTCGAAGAGAATCCATTGTTCCAATCCATTTTGGAACTTTGTCAAATAGTTTGTTATCACGCACGAGAAATTCAAGTAAGAAAGAACAATTAGACAAACTTTCCGGAATGCTTCCAATAAACTCATTTTTCGATAGATCTAACGAATCTAACCTTGGAAAACATGCACCCATCTCAATTGGAATGCGACCGTAAAGATGATTTCTAGAGATGTCTAAATCCCTTAAAGTTGCAATAGGATTACGTGTTGGAAAACCCAAAGATCCCGAAAGAGAACAATTAGAGAGAAGAAGGCTTTCCAATTTTGTATTGTTTTCTAGTAACCAACTTGGAAAGCCCAATCCTATCATCGGAATGCCAGATATGGAGAGAAATTGCAAATCATGTTGATGGTACAAAAATTCAGGAAATGATCCTCCTCCAAAAGTGGATGTTAACAAAAGACTCTCCAATTGAAACTTGGGAGCCAAATTACAATTGACCACCTCTTTTTCTGTATAAACTTCATTTCTAGAAGCATCAAAGGTCTTGAGTTTGGAGTGGTTGAAGAATGGAGAAAGTGAACTTGGAATTTCAAACTGATTGTCTCTCAGTGTTAAGGATGTAATAGAAGCGAGGAATTTCAACGGAGATTGTGAAAGTTTTCCAATAAAGTGGTTATTAGAAAGATCCAATTCTTGAAGAAGCGTCAAATTCACCAAACAGTGTGGCAAATTATCACTCAGATTATTGTCAGAAAGATGGAGAACCCGAAGATTTGTGAAGTGGCATAAACCTAAATGTATATTAAAGAGAAGGAGATTAGAGGAATAGACAATAAGTAGAGACTTGAAATTTTACTATTAAGGAAATTAGCTAACCTTGAATGTTACCAGTGAGCTCCGAATTTGACAAAGATAAAGTCTCAAGTGAAGTCATGTTTACAATTGACTGTAGAAAGGTATTGATATTAGACAAGCCTGCAATTATAGGAAACGATTAGTCAAAAAGGAAATAATAAGTTGACTAATTGAAACATTTTATAGACTTACTTTGGAAAGTGGGGATATTTTCATTGATCGAGTCCATACTTAAATTCCGAAGAGAATGAAGAGCACCAAGACTTTGCAAAAATTTCACATCCAATGAAGACCCATCCAGGTATAACTCTTTCACATTATTCAGCTCTATTTTGAAGAAAAGAAAAAAAAGTTATATAAAATTTAACATAAGTGCAAAGACAATTCTAATTTTAATTCAAATAAAAATATATGTTTAACTTACCTTGTGGAAATGATACTCCTGTAAAATTATAATATTCTAAATAAAGGGACTCAAGGTTTGAGAATGCTTTTAATGATTCCAGCTGAAAGTTGCTTCTCATATTAAAAGCTTGTAGTCGAAGGATGCTTATATTGCTTTGACCTTTAATATCTAAAAGAAGTGAAAAAATAATTAGAAAAATATAGATTTTATTACCAAGTTTATTTAACTAACACATTTATTTAAATAAAAAAGAACGTACATACTTTAAGTAAGTGAACAAATTATGTGTAGTGTATAATTAATTATGTTATTAAATAAGATTTGAGTATACCTTTAGGTACAAGAAACTTGTCAATGTGGTTGGCCCTAACGTCTAACTCCTCCAGATTGAACAAGGCAACTAAGTCTTGTGAGCAACCAAAAACAGCAAAATTGCTTAGATATTATTAACACAATTAAATCCAAGTATAATTTCTTTTAATGATTAAAAAGAGAATACCAACTAACCTTTCATGTTGATTGATCCGTTTAGTTGAATGTAAGAAATATCTAAAGTTTTGAGAGAATGAAGTCCATGCAACAATGGTAAGATGTTGTTTTCTAAATCATTAAAACTCAAATAAAGGATCTCTAAGTTCCTCAACTTCTGTAATTCTTCGATACCTACAAAGTTCATTGTTTGAGCTAATATTATGAATACATATGGTTAAACGTAGCTTTTTCATGGCAATTAAAATTAGAATAGATAAACTCAAATTTACCACTTGTTCCATTGAGTCCAATATCACTGATATATAAGGACTTCAACGATGAAAAACCAGCTACGAAAGGTAAGATAGCATTTCCCAGTTTATTATGACTCAAATCAAGATACTCCAAATTGATCGTATTCGCAAATCTTTCAAAACCTGCATACCAAGAATGTCACAAATTTGAGACATAATTTGTATTTATGAGTAATTTAATAAGAAAATAAAAGCATTCAGAACCTTCATTCTTCACGCAGCAGACAATATGATTGTCTTGCAAACTAAGGCTTCGGAGTTCTTGAAATGGAAGAAACATCGAGGCGTTGAAGTACCAATTATCTACTACAGATACTCCTTCTCTAAAAAAGTCAAGAGTGAGCTCGTAGACTCGACCCGTTGTGGCGTTACAGCCAACACCATCCCACTTACAACAGTCAACGTCTTTCCTCCATGTATTCATTCGGTAGGATGCAATACAATCAGGGCAATAGAAGGATGCTTTGAGCTGCAAGAGAGCAACTCGCTCTTCCTCCAGACACGCATTAGAGGCCCGGCCTTGCAGTAGTAATAACAATGATTTCAGCAGCATCATTACTACTACTACTAAACGCAGTTGATAGTTTATCCTTGCCATTTCTACTTATCTATTCTAAGAGACGAATTCTGGTGTAGTTTCGTATTCAATAAATCATCAAGACCTGCGATTATCCTTTTATAGGAGACTCTCATCCAATGGGTGCTTCAACATGTTCAAGGTGGTGGTCCCATCACATGAAGAAATTCTTGGAACAAAACAAGTGTATTTTTAAACTCTAATTTCAGAATAGAAAATTCTCATATTTTAGTTTAAATATTTGTAGAAGTGTATGTATAAATCATTAAAATATGATAGGAGTACTAACGCTCTTCTTAGTGTACTAAAGAGTAGCCTAATAGGAAAAATAAAAACTTGAAACAATTAAGAAAGTAAATAGACCTAATTATTTTGTTTTGATATTCGTGACTAATAATGGATATCACAGTCATTTATTATAAAGGTGAACTTTATGGATTTAATCATTTAAAAATTAAAAAATATTAATTATATATATATATATATATATTTTAAAATAATTATATAATTTATGATTCTAAAGTCCTTTCAGTTGAAACTTATGTTTTATTAATTTGTTAAAATATGTGTGAAAAACAAAAGTAATAATTCAAACAAGTATTCCGATTACTGCCACAAAATGCACTTAATAATAATAATAATAATAATAATAATAATAATAATAATAATAATAGTTACTACTATTATTAGTACTATTATTATTATTATTATTATTAAAAATGCACAAAACAATATTCCCCAAAATGTACAATTTCATCTCTTATTATCTTCCAAAAAGAAACAAGTAGATTCTTCTGATAAGATTTAAAATCCTAAGCATAACTACATTGTATTTAGATTTTAGTTTTATTTTCATGATTTTGATTTTGCTATTATTTTTATTTTCATGATTTTGATTTTGCTATTATTAAGCATCAATCAAGAATAAATTACGAAATATACAATAACATAACATCTAATGTTCACTTCTCTTTTCATCAATAAAGTAAATATAAAAAATTATTGAAATAAATATTTTTAGATTTTATAGAATTAAAATCTTTTTTGACATGTTAAATAATTCTTTTCACTTCTTAAATTTTATTTTTATGGTATATCCTCAAATAAAACTTGAACATTTTTATATCTTTTTGTAATTTTTAGTGATTAAGTTTGCATTTTGTTTTTAAATTAATTTAAAAATTTTACCTAATTTTAAATTATTAATAAGTTAATTAGATAAATTATAAAAATATATAAAACAAAAGTTATAAAGTTATATTGATAGACCTTACTTTTTTGACCACTTTAAAGATGACTTGTCGGCAAAACCGCAAAAGTATTGACAGGAAAAATAAGACTAGACTTGGAAAAAAAAAAAAAAGGATATGGTACGGGGCACCTTAGCGTGTTTATATTACTTTTTTGGCCTCACCTTTTTGACCACTTTAAAGATAACTTGTCGGCAAACTTTTCCACAAAGACATGGACTAACACAGAGAAAGAAGACTTGGTCACGTGGAACTTGTGTTTATAACCATTCTTGAGGTTGAAACTTGTGTTTTTCTTTTTTTTACAAGAAAGTCTAGGCTAAAGTTTAAAATAAAACTTAATAAGTCTTTTAGTTTTTAAAATTAACTACTAAAATATAAATTTGTTCCTTTTAAAGGCTGTATATAAGGGTGATTTTTATATGAATTACAAAAATCATTGAAAGCAAACAAAGTTGGTTTGATGACGTGTTAAGTTTAAGTTTATTCAAACCTAATCCAAAATATTCGTATAAATATGGACAACTTTAATTAATTTTTTGTATAAATTAATTTAAACTTAGGCTTCACATTACCTTTTCTTGAGAATTCAAGAAATTAAATTAATTAAAGTTTACATAATCCTTAAACTAAAAAAGTTAAGTTATAAAATATATGATCAAATAAGGGGGACACGAAGAATTGGGGAAAGTAATAATTTATAATTTTATTTTATTCAGGGGCTTACTTTTTTTTCTTCTAGCCTTTTATTGGCTCTATACTCACATGAAATTTCAGTTGCTTCTTTTAGTGCAATTTAATCTTCTTTTATCTTCAAAAAACAATAAAGTGGATTCTTATGATAAGATTTTAAAAAATGTCGTAATTGTATTTAGATTTTAGTTTTATTACATAATTTTGATTTTTCTATTATTAAGTATCAATTAAGAATAAAGAAATATATAATAACATTACATTTAATGTTCACTTCTCTTTTAATTAATAAAATAAATGTTTTTAAATTTTATAGAACTAAAATCTGTTTTGAAAGGTTAAAGAATTCAATCTTAGGTTTTATTTTTATGGTATACTCTCAAACAAAAACTTGAACATTTTTATATCTTTTTGTATTTTGTAGTGATTAAGACTGTATTTTGTTTTTAAATTAATTTAAGAATTTTATCTAATTTTAAATTATTAATAAGTTAATTAGATAAATTATTAAAAAATATAAACAAAAATTATAAAGTTATATGAACCTGCCATCGACTTGTGTTCATCGCTTCGTTTGTGAATGGTTTGGCAAAGGGTTCGTAAAGACATGGACTGACCGGAGAAAGAAGACTTGTCATGTACATATTATTATGATGTGAGTGATCCCCAAAGAAAAAAAAGGGTTTTTGAAAAGGACTTGTCATGTACATATCACTTTGGCTGTAAATGGTAGGGTAAGGGGTGCATAAAGATATAGACTGACGAGAGGAAGAAGACTTGGAAAAATAAGAGGGGGTGTCGGGGAAAGATAGCATGTCACACGAGTAAGGTGAGGTCTGGAAACTATTCTGCAAGAGGGAAGCCTCGTGAGCTGGGCTTATAGAGATAAAGCCTTTTTGTGAAGCCTAGTCAATTTCAGGTGCAACTGATGAGTGGGCCCTATGGAGTAGAGGGAAGCATGTACGTTCACACTCCCTACCTTCTAAAGGGGCCTAGAGGATGGGCCAGGCGCACTAGAGCAAAAATGCCGGAGTTGATTGACTTTTTTAATTTATTTTTAAATTTAAATTTTGAAATAAAAAATTATCTCAGTTTAAATATTTGTATAAGTGTATATATAAATGAATCAAGGTATGATATGATAGACGATTGAAGATATTAATCTTAATCAATTATTTATAAATATTAATAATTTTGAGCTTGAATTTAATTTTATAATTATTTGAATACAATATCGCTATCATCATTTATTATAAGAGTAGACTTTATATTTTTAATTATTGAGAATTAAAAAATTAAATTTTTGTAATTTTTCAATCAAATCGAACTTTAGTATGGTGTTCACTTTAAAAATAACTTGTCGGGAAATTTTGGTCCAAAGACATGGACTAATAGAAAGAAAGAAGACTTGGAAAAAGCAGATAATGGTTGTACCAATCCATATGTGACCTTTCAATCAGTATGTTTAACCATGAATTGTCAAGAGAAGTTGGTTTTTCCATATTCTTTCATAGGCTGATATGCCTGTGATGTGCAACTAATTAGTTTATGTCCTAATCAATGGAGAGTAAAAGGGTAATTAAATGAAAATAAATAAATATAGTGAATAAACTCAAAAAAATATTTATAATGTTTTCAAAATATAAAATTATAACCTTATATTTATAAAAAACTTATAAACCTTTTTTTATATTAAGATTATAAGTTCAGAAAAGCTAATCTATTACGTTATCTGCCTCTCAAGCATAGATTCTTGGGATTCGATACGCAGCAATGAAGAAATGAACTGGAAATAGATACTGCAACGGGCACCAAAAAGAGCAGGGCGTTGGGAACTGTAGTTGGTAAGGTCTTGAACTTGAGGAAAATCACAGGCGATTTGACTACGAGGCAACGAAAAGAGAAGAAAATGAGTAGATCAAAGTGGTCTTCGTGGCTTCCTCATTCTGATAACAGGGGAGAAACACTCAAAGAATTCCCTCCGCACAAAATAATTGGTACAACGACTATTAATGGTTCCCACATCAATTAGCAGGTCCCTCGTCCCTCTCCTTACTACTGTGTGGACTCTTCAATAACGAAACGAATCTTTAAGCTAGATAGCGGAAAAAATGGAGATTATCGTAGAGTTCAGATCATGATTAGCTATAATAATAATAATGAAAATTACATAATTCCAAAATTCTTACCAAATTGTCCTATCGTTGGTCATTATTTGTTTGCCTGTTAAGAGCACGCTTACCCTATTTTTGCCTTCTACAGCAAACTTTCATCCTACAGCACGTACTTGTTTCCACACAGAAATGAACCATCTCATCCTTCACGTGCTTCCAAGCTAAATCAGCTCCTTGTCTTGATGACCATGAAGCATACGATGATTCTACAACTTGGGAAGAAAAGCCAATGCTGCTAAGGTCCAACAGTTGCAACTTTTTTGCCATGATAATGGCTGTTGACAAGTTTTGGATGAATTGGCCCTCCATAGACGAATTCTTCTGACACGAGCTTGTGCAACTGTCATCTAGTTCTGATGGCATAGCTTCCATATTGATGGGACCATCTTCACTATGAGCGACTTCAAACTCACAGCATTCACTACCACATTCCTTTGATGGGAACTCGTTTAAAGAGTTTCCAGATACATTGGTCTCAGGCTGCAAAAGGGAAGTCATGCCTTTTATCTTGCAGCTTGAGCATACTCCAATATATGTTTTTCCTTTAAGACGGCATTATCGGCAAGATGGAGCTCCTGCAGACATTCGTTCTCTGCAGAAAAGGAAATGGCAGGTAAGTATGATGAATATTTCAATCAGTTAATGTTAATGTTCCATATAATTTGCTACAAAACCTGCCAATGCCTGAACCAGTTGAAGAATTCCAATGTACCTGAGTTGACATTTGTTTAGGATCAAAACTTTCAGAGAAAACTGCGGATCCATGAGGAAGGATACCAGTGCATTGCCACCCTGCATTAATAACTTCCTGTCAAGTTTTCTCAAACTAAGGAACACTAACTATATAACCTTCATTTCCCATAGGAAACAACATTCAGAGCAAGGAAAATAAGAACAAGTTAGTGCATGTTTGTTTGAAGATAAATCCTGAAACACTTTATAACGTATTGAATCTGCAATACCTGGCACTGAAATTTGCAGTACTTTATTTCTATATATGTGGCATTTCTTAAATACTACATTCATGTAACATATAACTATTAGAACCTGAATGTATAGAACTGATTAAAGTTATTTTGTTCAATTGAAAAATGTAAAAGATAGCCATGCCGACGGCACCGTAAAGAATTAATTAACTAATCTCTTCAGAAATAGGATTTCTTTTAAGATTCAGCTCAAGAATTCCACAAATGAAAGTAGCATCACTGTTAAGTTTGTGGATGTACGTAGGTATTAATCCACAGAATGATAAGTCTAAGTATCACAGAGTCTTGAGACCCTTTGAAAAGGGATTCTGTTATCTGAAGTGCCCCTTCCTACAATTTCCATCAATTTGCAAAATTAATAAGAGGCAGAGAAAAATAATTCAAATTGCATGCAAAGGTTGGATGCAGAAAAAACATAAAGAAAAGTAGAAGTGTACTCACAGTTCCTACACCAGTTCTCCCAAGTATTAGTTGTGAAAAAGACAAGGTTTTAGCAAGTTGGCAAAGGGTATCTATAACTGGCTTGTTCAAACTCAATCCATTCAGACCCATTTCTGTATAACTGCAAAGATCAATACATCAGATTCAGAACATTTTGATCTAAGGTGGCCAACACCTACTATCTGAAGATAGAAATGGAAATGTATTTTACTAGGTAAAGGGTTTTGGCCTTGAACCTTTTCAAATTAACAAGTTTGGTCAATAGATTATTGAGAACATTCCAGATATGGGCTGATTGTGTCCTGTCAAAATGACTGATTATTAGGGAGGACATGAGCAATAATATAGAGGGTGTACTTAACACATTCTCTCTTTAAGTACCTATTGAAAGTTGTGCCAGGACAGAGCAATCATTTAGTCCATCGGAGACCTTTTGGATAGTCCTAGATGTAATAGAACACCGCTCTATATTTAAGCTATAAAGGGCTGCAAGAGCAAAAAGCATAATAAGAATACATCAAGACCAACACCTTCAACTTGAGAACAGAGTTGGACGAGTCATGAAGTAGTTGGCCATGCTAACACGCCAATAAGAAGAGCTTCAAGATCAAGTCATGGCATCTACAGGGATCTTTTATGCAAAAATAAGATATAGGATTTTACCTTTACACTTTTCCAATATAGTTGAAAGGAAAGATGCACATGTATCAGTGAGGCGATTTCCAGGTAAATTAAGCACTCCTAGACGAGTGAAGAGCACAGGGCACTCACAGATCTGCAGAACCACAATTAGAAAGCTCATAATGAGCTGCACTACAAAATGTTGCTCTATTCTTTTAAGATGCTAATAGTGATTCCACAGAATCTCCACATTCCAATGAAGACAGAATTTGGGGATTCTTAGGAATTCAACATGGGATACATTTGACAAATGTGGCAATCTTGATTGCATTTCACAGAGGCCAAATTTCAGCCACTATATGGAGTACAAACGATCAGGTCACAACTACTGAAAATCAATCAAGTGAAAGAGGAAAGATAGAAAGCAGGGGGTCATGATTCGTAGAATTTGCTTGAAGCAAAGCATTTACAAGAGCACAAAACAGAAAGGAGATATCTTTTCTATGAAAATTGGACCTAAAAGAGAGTAATCCTTAAGGATTCATGCGTGCAGAATTTCGGAAAGTTTCGGAGTAAGTAACAAACTTGAAATAAAGCTGATGGACCGAATCGATTGCAACGCAAATCTAGGGTCAAATCACCATATTTTTGGCCTGATATGAGAAATTGTTGAAGCTTCTCCATCGTTCCATTTCCTAAGCATAAGCAGTTAGCAACTATTGTTAGTCAAAAAAGGCAATCACAACTTATTAAACATAATACAATGAGAATTACATATAATAGCTTCCTGCCTAGAAGCATTGTTAACATGCATTTGGTAGTTAATGCACTGCTTTCTTTGAAGCATTTAACTGATGAAGACAAAAGAAAACATACCTAACAAATTATGAGATAAGTCAAGCATGGCAAATGTTTTGTGTATATGCAGGGCATTTAACAATGGAGATATAGATATATCTTGCAAGTCACAGTCAGAAGCAATCACTTCATCCTCAACCTGGTCAAAGAAAAGGGGGGCGGATTAAGAAAATATGAAGTTGTTGATTCTCCAACTAAGAAATTTTATCTAGACATTGTAACAAGAGGAGTAAAATAAGCATCCATTTTCTTCCTGCCTGTCGAACTAATATTGCTACCTCTGAAATGTATAGTCTTTGAAGCAACTTCATATTAGGTGTCTCGGATAATTCAATGCAGGAGTCAATATACAGTTTCATCAAGCGCTTTTGAACCCATCCTGTCAAACATGAATCCAAAGAAACTTATTAATTTACATACAAATATGAACTTGACAGTAAAACAAACAAGGAATTATGGTTCACTAAATAGGTGTTGTAAGCAACATCAAACTTGCCCTAAAGGTTCCGCAGTATATATCACATCTTTGCAGCATTAAGAAAATAACATGGTTACGAGGATTTCAAAGTTGTACTTCAGTTCAAAGTGAAAATTTCCCAGCTCAATTCTATCAAGACAAGCAAACTGCTCCATGGTGTAAAAACATAGTTTCAGATATGTATTGGTATATGCAGCTTGTACAAGACCTCGACACTAGCATTTTCCAATCCAAGAACTAATATATTTCTAACAGAATCATGTTCAACAAACTTAAAGTAAAAAGTAGGTAATTTCCTTTCAGAAGCTACCTATCTTAGGAAGCAATTTACAGCTGATGCACCCTTAATGGAAAACTAACAAATCTCAGATATGTTCAACAAAGTTGCTCACAGGTGGGGAAACCCTCAATTGTGTTCGTCATACACCAGAGTGCTTATAACTCCAGGGCACACTGGAAAGGGTGATGCTATTATAACTTCCCAAGATAAGAAAAGCAAATCATACCAGCAATAGAAACTTCAATGATAATGTTTCCTGGGCCATTCGTAAAAGTATCCAATGATTCACAGGACTCCAGAACTTGATCAGCATATTTCATTTGATGAATGATGGGCAAGAGACCTAAGAAGATAATAGATTGAATATTCTATCAATTGCATGAAGTGGTGGCTGTTGACAATTATGCATGCTCACAATAGAAATAATTTCAATTGAAAGTTTCTTCAAGATTTTTTTCTACCCTTTGATCTCCTGTCCATGGATAGATGTAGATAATATAAGCATGCCAGTTCAACTTTTAACGACTCAATGTCCAATTTATCAACAGCAATGTATGAGCCTGCCTCCACTTGAATCAGGTCATTGTCAATTCTGAAGGTGATATGTTGCTGCAGTCAACAAAAGCAACATATTAAACTACAATGATGATAACAAAGAAGAAGCTAAAACAATGAGAATGAGAACATAAAAGAAGAAATAAGAAACAATAAACACTCCAATAAGCAAAGATGCTATGTCACTGCAATATGCAAAGACCATTAAGTGCATCAGTGAGAGGCTGCTTGTGCAATGGCAAGAAACATATTGAAAACAATAACCTCTCAACTTAACACAACTAGATCTTGTTCTGGGTATTGATTTAGGATTTTCATTAAGCGGGCCAAAAGTAAAAACAGGACACCAATTGCTGACAAAATATAATTTTTAAAATCTCTTCAGTGGGGCAACTACTCCCTACGCCTTGACAGATCCATCCTTGCATAGATTGCAAGCTAAATGGAGTTAGCTAGATGGCACAATTAAGTAGAGTACGTTAACAAGCAGAATGTCCTTCAAAACTGATATCTGGAAATGAATTAAAATAGGATAATAACCTCCTGCTATGACAAATCAAGACAAAGATGTGTTTACTCTCTGTTGCACATAAATCAGGAAATACTCACTGTGGTGAAACAGTTGGAATTATGTAAGTTGAGATGGCCAGGATTGAGCTTATCAGTTAGGTTTTCAGTTATGTCAAACTCATGTCCAGAACCACTGGCAGCAAGATCAGATGTGGAAACATTTTCATTTGTGCTCAAAGACCTGAGAACTGTGCCACTAGTCACCATATTAGGAGTCCTAAATTTGTATGAACTTGCACTTTCTTCAACATTAATGGGACCACATGAACTGGTAGCACAATGGGAGGCAACAGCTGAGCTATCCTGCCATGCCAAAAGTATCAAGTACTAAGACACCAGATTCACAAAGAAACAGCATCTCATGTATTGATTAAGATGTTAGTGTACCTGAAATCTACATGTAGAACCACCAGAATTGCTTTTCCGTCTTACTGTGAGAAAAAAGACGTATTAGAATTACTACAAAGAAGATATTAAGTGACATGGTTAAAAACTGATACCAACTTTCATCAGAAGTAGCAACATCCTCTACTGGGCATTCAGTAGTTTTCTCCTTTGAAATATCACTCTGATTTGGAAAATCGTCTTCATCATCTGAAAGGACCACTCTAATTCTTTTCCGGCCAACAACTGTTTGTTGGTTATCAGTAAAACATTTTTTAGAATCTTTAGTTAAATTTTCTTGAACTTTGCAGTCTTCAGCTCTAGCTGCCTTGATGTTTGATGAGCGCTTACTAGAGCGTTTACTGGACTGAAGGAGTGAAACTAGGGGCACATCATCATTCATGATTTCAACACTTTCCAAAGTCTCTGATCTTGTAGAACAGAGCTTGGCCATTGATTTAGATTTACTTTCTGATAAATAATCACTCTCATCTGTATCAGTCTCAGAGCAGTAATCTCTTGTTGATTTTTGTTTCTCAAGCTCCCTGATTTCTAGCTGTTTTAAATTGTCAATTTCAAGTTGCAACCTCCTACAAAAGAGAACCAGTGTTTATGCCAAGAAAACTAAGTTGCAATCTTACTGAGCTTAGTACTGCTCTCAGTCAAAATCCTTATCATCATGAAGAAACTTTACCTAGCCTCGTCAACATTATCAAATCTTATCATGTGGCTGTAATGCATATTCTCTAGTGCTGTAAGCTGAATAGTGGGGAGTTTAGCCTCAGAGGCAATTCTGTATATGAGGAAAATAAATAAGGATTAGCATAACCATTACGACCAAATGCAAGAAAGATCAAATTTTATTTACTTCCAAGTCCAAGTAAGAGCAATTTAGCACGCTTCAAGCTTGTCCTTGTTTATTAGTTGTAACCTGTTACTTGTGAGATAAACATAACATCACATAATATCACTTATGTTCTCCTTAATCTTCAAACACACTTGAAACATAACTTCTGCAAAACTATAGACAGCTAGCTTTTATAAGAACAGAGATAATGTTAAAAATAACTAGTATGCAACACTTGCTACTGATAATTTACTGGAGAACAATACTACTGTCTTTGGATTTTCTAAAAGTTCATGTTTTGGACTCAAGTTATATGTGTTTAAGCCTACTAGCTAAGGTAAGTCAAATGTATAGAAATGCAACTTCCTTAACATGTAAAGCAATAGCAAGAGAATCATTTTTATTGCATATAAGTTAAAGAAGCCTATGAAAGGTGTAAAGAGCTGCCTTTTCATAAGCTAATATGAGGTATTCAGCTAACCATTCCATGCCCAGCAAACTAAGAATTTAACACAATGGAAAATTTTGAGGATAAACTGAATGAAAGATGAATACCTATAGCCTTCTTCAAATGCACTTAGCGCTCCCATCCAATCCCCATCACAGTCCAGGACATCGCCAATGTTGATTTTGGTCAATGCTTGACCCTGGAAGTTTAAGGAAATATTAGTCCATTTTTACTACCAAAAAATATATTAAATGTTGCTTAAACAATATATGTCCTTACGCACATTGCAAGTTCATAAAAATTAGTTGCTGATACTTTTCCAAGAACGAAGACAGTGATGATATGTGCAGGAAAAAACTGCAAAGTACCAACTTACCTCCAAGTTTCCAATAGAGTTATATGTCTCCCAACTCTTGTTAAACCATTTTATCGCTTTTTTGAAGTTTCTGAGCTTTTGGTAGGATTCCCCAAGAATCAGATATGAATCGCTTAGCTTCTCTTTGTCACGAAGTTCATTTGCTATTCTCTTTTTCCGCTTTGCAAATTCATGATGCTAACACCATAAAGTACAGTTTTAATTGCACAGAATGAGATTCACTACTATATTCATTAACTCTTAAGTCCTTTATTTACAAAAAACTAAGCACATGCTAGCATTTTCTATTTAAATGATTTAACTTTGTCCATAACCCTAAAATCCAAATAAGAAGTTATGTAAACGAAGGAATGTAAAATGGCATAGCACACATTACACATCTAATGCCATTCATCTACAGATTATTACTCCCCATAACATTGTCTAATTTTCTTGTCAGTCAATATTCGGGAAAAAGTCAAGACAAATCAGACATTCATGGTGTTTGAAAGCACATATTCAGCTGGTTTCATATCCAACATGAAATATGATTGGTACAAACAATATTACAATACATCTGAAATCAGATCTAACAACTAAAGCATGCATTTAGCCCCCTTAGCCATAAAAACTCAAAGTTTAAGGACAATGAGAACACATGATGGAACTTATAGAAAGAACTGAAGGACTTACTCCCAAAATAGTATAATGCATTCACTGATGTCCATTGAGATAAATTAAAAACTAAATGGGATGGAGTATACAATTTA